>APFE030276077.1:32513-109370 GCA_000404065.3 Pinus taeda | reverse complement strand
CGATGCGAGAAAACAAAGAGAGGTGGTTGCTACCAGCTGTTGGATTCTATGCTTGGTGTAAAACAACATGAAATAAGGAAGGTGTTGAGAGTGAATAATAATAGCAATGGATGATACAGAATATGAATGACATGGTCATAAGAAAAAATGAAGGAACACTCCCCCATACTCGGAAATGACATGTGGCTAAAAAATGGGAAGTGGTAGAAATGAAGGATGGTAAATAATGCTCAAAATGGATTTTCATTAGATTCTCCTAAATGGATAATAAATTAGAAAACTATGCAATTTTACCTCAAGTTTTACCTCCAAAAAATGTGGAATGACATATATGGACTGGCAATTGTTGACGCTGATGTAGACAGAGTTGGTGCTGAAAGTGATGCAAAAGGTGGAATCCATGGAAGCACATCATGTCTGAAGAATTGTTCACGTTCGCGAGCCTTTACTGTGAAGTGCAATAGTGTGGTCATGCTACGAATAGAATTCTGCCCATACTTGTTTTTCTCCTGTAAACAAAGCACTATTTTGCATACAATGTTCTTGGATCCATAGTGTTAGCTTTGAATAGCAACAGATAAAATGCATGCAAAAATTTCAATCAGAAAAACTTATCAAATCAACAAGTTATGGCAGAGTGTAGTAATCATATCACATGCAATCCCAAAATGCATACATTCCCCCCTCCAATTGGAAAAGGGATCCCATGACCATAAAGCAATTGAAAGGTGTTGTGCTGACGGTAAGGCAAGGGAATGAACAATACAACAGTAAATGAAGTAGAGTACACATATCAATGATAGGACAACGAGAGTTATGGTTATAATGAGAGCAGAGTGTATAAAGATAGTTATGAATAAAAGATAGGACGCTTTGGATTGATGATAGTTTATGCAAAATGAAAAGGGACAACAATATGTTAAAAAGATGCTTGGTTGACGGTATTCTAGCTGAAAATGATGTGATTGATCATAAAACAATTTCTCATGTATAAAGGTTCAAAACAGGGAAAAAGTTAAGGAAATAACTTCTTTGATAAAAGGAAAATAAGAAAAGGGTATTATAATAATAATTGACGAAAAGATATAACTTCAATACCATAAGCAGAACCATTGCTGCTAGCAGGCATCCATAGCCTCGGCAGGGTTGCGTTTTAACCCATATGAGCCAGAATCCTCAATTTATAACTACAGAGTTTCAGTCCTGTTCTACAGAAGAGATCAGTGTGCTGGCGTGGTAACCAGATAACCACACTGCCATTCACTGGGATGTAGCAAAAGTGATCAGGCCGGCTTGTGATGAGACCTCCTGTTCCGAGGATAATTTGGCTATCCAATGGATCATAACCCTGGTGTGGTGGCCATAATGGGAATGTCACTTTGTTACAACCTTATGAACATGGTAGGCTAGCTCATAATGAGACCCCCTATCCTCCCTCCATCTGCGGACAAAATTTTGTTGTTATTACACATTTTTATGATAAAAAGAGGGAGGCTCAGTACTCCTTAAGAGCAGGGATGGTGGAAGAAGTTTGAACATGTCAATAGAAAAATATACCATAATCTCATTTATTATAGATAGAAAAGATTATAACCAGGAATGGTGGAACCAGCATGGTATTAAGATAATCAATCAGTATCATGTACAGTAGAAAACAATGCAGTAAAGTAATATATAAATAATTGTGTCCCTTTTTGAAAAGAATCTAACATCAAGGAGCTGTCCTTTTAAAGATCATAACGTGAATAATGTTAACTTTGCTTCAAAAGAATCCATAATTCTTGTCCTCATAAAAATAGTGTACTTCATGCCATGAAAGAGAATCAGGAGAATGTGGTTGCGCTGAACTATGAATAATCCCACAAGAGAAAGGAAAGGGTTGCCCTCAAAAATATTCCCAAAGTGTTGCTCTTTTGAATGAACAGCAAAAACACTCACAAAGCGGTGTTTCATGTAAGGAACATCAAAGAAAATGAACACCAAAAAAACAAAAATACATACAAAAAAACGTAAAAATGCAAATGTCGTTCAAAAAATCGCAAATGCTGTTTCTTTTGAGAAAGGAACAGCAGAGACACTCAAATGTTGTTCCTTTTCACAAAGGATCAGCAAAAACACACAAGTGATGTTCCTTTTCGCAAAGGAACAACGAAGTCACACAAGTGCAGCAAAGTCACACAAGTGTTGTTCCTTTTTGCAAAGGAACAACAAAAATACGCAAATGCTGTGCTGTTCCTTTTTGAAAAGGAACAACAAAACCATACAAATGCTGTTCCATTTCGAAAAGGAACAGCAAAAAAATGAATTAGCTGTTCACTGCATTGATGCTGAGGATGAGTTGCACTTTGAATGAAGCAACACCTGAAACACAAAATATAAAAGAAATTAGAAAAGAACAACATTTTATTTAAAAACAATATGTAAATTAGGTTACAACAGCTATGATATTATGTAAAAAAATGATCTATCTAAGAAATGTTTTGGCAGCAGTGACAAGACATGAATCTTGAAATTGAAATCAATTCTTCATTTGTTCTATTATGAATCCGTTGGGTAATGATTTGGATAAAAAAAACTTCTTTGAAAAATCACTTATCCATAAATTGACTTTCCTTATTTTCCCAAGACCTGCAAAAAAACGAGTATCTACCTGCAATAAAACATTAAATCATGGAGAAAGAGAGGTGCGCGGGCTCCCCTAATCCAAGAATTATGTAAAAAACTAACAAGTGGTTACTATGTAGAACAAATCATTGGAGAAAATAACAAAGTAAAGTTTATTTGTTACCTGCGGGAGAGCAGTGGTCGACCATACTAACCAGCAGTGTTTTAATCACAACTTCTTTGTTTTTTGTCCAAATTGAGTGATTCCAAAGCCAAATGAGAGCTAATTCAAAGTTGTATCTCCAATAGAAACAGGTTTTAAAAACTCAATGAAATGATATGTCAAATTTGTTTAGAACAACCTGCATAATAGAGTCATTTTCAATTACCCGGCTTAGACCAACAGTTGATATTTCAAGCATAACGTTTTCGTTTGATGTCGGATTCGAATGATTCAAATTGGAAATGAAAATAGATTCATTTATTTATCTCCAATAGAAACATGTTTTGAATACAAGAAGAATTGATAAGTCAAATACTTTAAGGAACAGCTGGAAAGACAAAGTTTTAAGAGTGCTGATTTACGATAGACAGTCAGTATTTTGATCATAACTTCCCCATACGATATCGAAAATGAGTGATTCAAATTTCATTGTAAACTAGATTCATAGGGGAATCTATCATAGAAACAGGTTTTAAAAATTCATTCATTTAGGCCTCCAAAAACTGACTGTCCCAACTCTGTTCCTGAGCTGCCTGCTAGACATCCGGTCAATGTTTTGGCTCTAACTTTTTCGTCTCAAATCCAAATTGAGTGATTCAAATTGGGTTAGAAAGTAGACATCAAGAGATACTTGGGGTAGAAACAGGTTTTAAAAATATTCGCTTTTGGTCTCTTAAAACATGACTGTCCCGACTGTTTTTTCCAGAAAGTTCATCAAGTCCGCAAGCCAAAAAAATGAAATTCAAGCAATTTTTCAAATTGGTGATAAAAATGAAAATGAATGTTTGTAGAACTTATTATTTCCATTATGATTCATCTACATACACAAATTATTAAAAAAATTATCACCGATGTTGATTTCGATAGCATGTTGCAACAAAAACAACTAGTTTTACAAAAGAGCAAAATGCACTTATTTATGTCCTTATTTTGTTTTATTTTATTTTTCACTAACCTACTTTGATTGAGGGATGAATATGACTACGTGTATGAGTACTTCCAGTGAAGCCATTTTCGAAATATGGCTTCACGTATGCACATACCCAAATTTGAAAAATGCATGTTAATGGATATTAGGGTATGAGAAGCCAACTTCCCTTCAAAAAATGGTATCAAAAATTGTTGAAGCATGGAGTGATGTTGCAAACAAATGATGGAGTGAAACCAATCTTCAATGTATCCTTTATTTTCTTGATTTTGCATAGCCATCATATCATGAAGTTCTTGAGCTTTTAAAATAGCTTGTTGATGCATAGTAAAAAGAACCTCATTTTCTTCCATAGCTTCTACAATTTTTGCATTTGAAACATTCTGAATCTCATTGTAGGTTTTCTCTAATAACACATGTGAGATAGAATGGGTGGGAAGGGTGGGTAAATTTGTCAGTTCAACATTGTAAGCATGTTGTACTAGTTTATTATGGTGAGGGTGTGGAATTAGTTGAGCAGGAAGATGTGTATGGAATGGAGCATTTTGATGATGTGGTTGATTGGGTTGTGTGAATGGTTTTGATGGGCAAGCAAGGTGTTGTGAAAGAGCTGGTGGAGATTTATGGAGAATGTGCTTGTGCTACAAGATGAGGGAGAGTAGTCATGCCATCATAAGATGAACCATGCCCAACTTGTAAACAAGATAGGTGGTTATATTGAAATTGACATGGCTGCCCTAACACATTAGCATTCCATAATGGATTATGCAAGTATGACGAAGGAGAAAAAGTGTTTTGAACCATACCTATAGGCCTTGTTGCAGCTTTCTTTCGTCTTCGATATGCTACTTCCATCCTAGGTAAGGAAGAGTGAATATCTATGAGATGCTCCTTTCGGTCATGAGAACAAAACATTTCATCAAATTCTTCATTTTTATGAACCTGCAAAACATCCAATTTTTCATTTAGAGAGCTAATAAAATCCACTTTAAAATTTTCAAATAACACATTGATTTCAGCTCTTATGTCTCCTGTTCTTGTAGCAGATTTTGAAAACAAAGAAAAAACATCTCTAGGATTCTTACCAGCCTTGGAGATTCCTCTTGAATACCTTATGCACAACTCACAAACATCATCATATGATAACTGAAAAACATCACCTTTTCCTATCATATTTAAAAGTTCTAAAAATTTATCTTTAATTCCTCTAAGAATGAGTGTTTTTAAGATCTCTTTTTCCAAATACTTATGCTTTGATTTTTGGAGGTTATAATGAAATCGATCTACATAATCCTCCAAACTTTCATCTTCCCCTTGTATCATACTGAAAATATCTTCATTGGATTTGCAATAGTCCTGGTACCTCTTCAAGAATATGTTCTTCATGTCCTCCCATGTTTGGATGCAATTCCCACCTAGGCTCATGAACCATCGGAGAGCTGCTCCTTTTAGAGTAAGAGGAAAAACTTTCAATCTTTGATCATTAGTACAATAATCATATCCCCTACAAAGTATTTCGAACTCAATTAAGAATGTATCTGGATCTTCATTTGCTAAACCATGAAAATTTGGTAAAGATGGGGGAATTATGTGCATTTGTGCCACTCCTCCTAGATCTTTGATAGGAAATTCAAAAGTAAAAATGTGATCCATTTCTTACCATAATAGAAGATGTTCTTCATGTGTTTCTTCAATGCTCCTTCTTCAAATGTTCCTGTCAATCGGTTAGTGAAATGGGTGGTGCTTACATCACCACTTGCGTGAGATCATGTGATTCATTTTTTTAAAAAATTCTATCTTTTTCCTAATCATTCACACAAAAATTCAAACATCTATTTCTACCCTAGGTTCTTTAACAGTCCTGCTGGAAAGCGGACGGGGGATCATGGCTTTTACATGCTCCGTATGCAGGTTCTTACCTTCCATTTTTAAGATCCAATTCTTCCCTAGCAGGCATTCATCAGATTCACACTACTCTTTAGAAATGGCTACACTCTCCCCGGCAACGGCGCCAAAATGTGGGGCGATAAAAAGGTGTCTTTTGAACCCCTAATTACCTTCACATTAATTATCAACCCAGGGACGACTTTTTATTTCAAGAGTGTACTCAGTCTGAGGTGGCTATTTACTCAAGAGTAATGTTTTGCAGTATAGTACTTAAAACCCAAAAGTAAATGAATGCTTGAAAAAGAAATCTAATTGAAACAACAAGAAACTGAAATATTCTAAACTAAATCATCCATTCAAATGACCATCAATCGAGGATACAGTAGCAATAACTCATTTCTCTAGAAATTGATGGAAATGAAATTAGAGCATGGACTAAAGATCTGGGAGCTAAGCAGCGACTTGCTGACTCACTACAACTTTAGACCTTCTCTCACACCAAAGCAACAAATACAAGTAAATGGAACGACAGAAAGTAAAATGGAATAGCAAAAGGAAATGGAACAGCAGTAAATAGAACAGCAGTAAATGAAACAGCAATCAAAAGAACTAAATCTCGCGAGTTAGAACTGAACTCTCATTCCGCAATCAAATAACAATCGGCAAAAGCAATTCCAATGAACCTTACTTTACGAGAAGATATTTTACAAATGAATTATGGAACAACATTTATCATATGTACACAACACACTTACTATTGTAATCTGATGATTCAAGAGAATATGACTAAGTTCCATACAGAATAATATTACTTCCGGATTCTCATAAATAAGAATTCAAATGAATCCAATACGACAATATTCAATATGAAGGCTCTGCAACAGAAATAGTTGGTTTAAATAGTGAACATGTAATCAACTCCGAAAATATTCATTACGCAACACAGAGTCACTTACTTAATCTTCCTGAATGAAAGCATTAATGAATTAATCGTAACAGAGCATGGAACAACATATAACAAATACGTCATATTACTAAACTATATAAACAATCCACATAGAAATCACAGTATAATGATATAGCAGCAATTGTAAAAATATGATACACAATGGTAGCAGCGTACTCCACCAGAGGCTGGGCCCTTAGCCGCCAGCGGACGCTGCTGGGTTACTTCAGAAGGAAAAGAGTGAACAGCAACGCCCAAATTATGTATTAATCAACAAACTGTGGAATCATTACACCAGCAAATGCTTAAGAATTACAGCATGCAACAATCCCTATCCTATCATGGATAATCCACCATCATTCTCCATCATTCGAATTCCCCCATTCTGAAGTCATTTTGCAGTCCCCTTGAAGCCATCCCCTCTCTGATCTTTATTTTCATTTAAATAGAGAGATCAAAGAGAAGTTACAATGAAGATAAGTACAGCATGATTTCTTTTACAAATTTGAATTGATTCTAACTAGTTGATTAACAAGAAAATATATTTCCATCTAACTTCCAACAAGAGCAAGGCAAATTTGGGTTTGCAGCTGAGATTTGGAGGACGGCCGCAACTGCAAATCTGAGAAAATTGTGCTCAAAGAACCCTGTGTTTCTCTCTATACAAGCCGAATTTGGGCAAACCATTCTTAAACAAGCTAACTGGGCTCGTTCTGGACAAAACCCATGTTTCGGATTTCTCAAATTCGTCTTCATTTGCTCAGAATCTCAGCCGCAAAACTGTCACTCCTTAAACCAACGAATTTCTGAGTTGGCAGATTTAAAAATCAAATCTTCAATCTGGAAGTTACCTTGGAGGCTAAAAATGGTGAATAATGTTATAACCAACTTATTGGAACTATAATTGGTAAAATAATGCATAATCACCAATTTATTAGAAATAAAGGAGAATAAATAATATAAGAGCATAAATCATCATAAAATGGATTTATATAATAAATTATAATAAATGACATGATGAAGAATGGTAGAAATGGGTGGAATAAACGTTCACAAGTGACAATAATAATGGCATATTAACGACCCAACAATACCCATTGTATTTGTAAAGGCCATTGTGCGTGAGTTTACTTTCTGTGGATTGATGGGGCATTTGATTGGCTAGAGGAGGACCCATGGAGGAATTTATACAATGCCTCTAGACTTTGTGAGTCGGTCAGTTTAGTATGAAATTCACAGACTACTCTGTAGATGACAACAATTCCGAAAGAAACAACAACAGAAGGCAACAATCTCATGCAGGATAAGGGAAAGAGGAAGATTGCCGATAGTCCAGAGGGAAAACAAAGCTGCAAGATGAAAGCATATCCTATGCTCATGAAAGAAGCTTTAACAATAGAAGAAAAAAGGAAGCAGAGGATATGGAGAGAAGAGTAGAGGAAGAGAGAAAAGAAGAGGTTGCAGGTAGGTGAAATGAAGCTATAGGAGATAAAGAAGAAACTGAAGGAAGAGCATGAGTTGAGAAGGAGGGAACAAGAATGAAAGTAGAAGTAGGAGGAAGAAGAAAGGAAATGTGCAATGATAGAAGAAACAATGTTGATATAGGGTTAATATTAGGAACAAACCAACCAGCAGTCAAGGAGGAAGGTGAACAAATGCAGGATCGAGAGCTTGCTTAATAGACTGAGTACTTTATTGAAGTAATAGACATGGAGATGGAATAGGAGCCGCAAAATGAAGTATTTGATTTGATTCCCAGTGCACAATAGGTCACCACTCAATTTTCACCACCTCCAATAGCAGAGCCATCTCAGAGTGAAGAAGGGGATGTTGTTCCCCTTGATGATATCTGGCATTGGATGTGTACAATTTGTCATTTGATGAGTTCTAGAAAAGGATTGTAAAAGCATGGAGAAATTATTTTCTGAATGATGACACATCACCTGCATTATTTGGAGAAATGGTAATAGTGGTGGACACTAGGAAGCATCCAAATGCCATTTCTGAAGCCAACTTGGCCTTTGCAAGAGAAACGAGATCAAACATTCAATATTTGATGACCAAGAATAAGCAACTGTCACAAAATTTGTAGGTTGTTAGGCAAGAGATAGAACAACTCGACGTAGCAGCACAAAGTGTAATTTCCACATAGGTTTACTTGGAAGAGACGAGAGCAACAATACTTGCTAAAGTATCAACACTTGGAGAAACCATGCGGGATCTCTATGAGGGGTTTGTGACCATACATAAACTAGTTGCCCATTTGCATGGTCCATAGAAACAGAGAAAAGCGTTTTTTAAAACCCTCAAGAACATACAAGTTGTCGTTAGTTATGTACAAGAGTGGAAAATGTGATAAAAAGGGGCACTGATTGACTTAGTGAATAAAATGAAGCCACAGGCAGAGTTAGAGAAAGCGAAAGTTCGGATGTTGATTCAAAACAACAAGCAACTCACCTCATTTATTGGTACCATTCAGGCCTCATATGTACGATTTTCAGTAGTTTGGACATCTTAGTGAAAACACACCAGATCCCATCAGTTAGTTCACTCATGAAAGAGAAACCTAAGAGCCAAGTTCGGTAGGAGATCGATGAGTACTTGGACCAGCTAAGACAAATTTCCACCAAGGAGGATTTAGAGTTGAACAAATAGAACATGCAAAATTACATTGGTGGTCCTGTCCAAATCAAAACATTGTTTCTCATGTTTCAAAGCGAACTTGAAACTAGTTCCAAGCCATTGTACCTGGATGCCATTGAGGCTAGAGTTCGTTTCCATACAAGCATCATCACATAGTTTGGGGACATCATCACACAGTGTCAAGCTTGGAACCAATGCATGAGAGAGAAGCATCAAGTGGAGGTTGTTGAGCTAGAGTTATCCCAAAATCAAGCATCATAGTGTTGTGTACTATTAGGTTGTCATGTTGTCTCTACACTATTTTTTCTTATATGGGTACAAGTGTAAAATGTAATATTATTTGTAATTATGTTGTAAGTGAAATTCCAAGTGTCAATATTGGATTATGAAGAGTCATGATGTAATGTAATGAGTCATTTTGTAAATAAGTTGAAGAGCCATGAGGGTAGTCCAAAGGTCACAAAGGGGAGTTGAAGAGTCATCCCCTCTTATTATAAATAGAACCTCATAACTCATGTAAGGGGATTTTGGGAGCCAATATTTTGGCTAGGCTTAGGCTTAGAAGGAGCTTGAGAGTATTGTGAAGAGCCTTGGCTTCTCCGTAGCATAGAGTGAGCATACTTCTTTAAAGGAGCAAGTACTCTTAACTTTAATGTTCCACTATTGGAGCTAGTGGCCTATCAATGATGTATGTATGAATGGAACTCTTGCTTATATTAATAAAATCAGATTCGACACACTTTCATGCATATGTTGTGAATAAAGTAGGACTATTCTTATTGTATTTTCAATGTATGTTATTTAACTTATGTTGATGCTTATGAACTATTTCATTTGCATCTGTATGGATCTTGGTGAATGCATGTTGTTGTATTAGTTCATCACTTTAATTTGTAGACTACTTTGCATCTTAGCTTGTGATGTCATTGCAGTCATGTGTCCCTTTCAAGTTGCATACTATTATAGGCTTTAAAGGGGCACACTTCCTTTTACCTTCATGTGTTGGAACCTTCATGCATCACACTTGGATTTTTGCAGGGTCACACAATTTCTCTCACCCAAAGTTACCATACTTCACTTTGTGTGTTTTTGTAGCCAAGGCATAACATTACCACCCATTACTAGGACTCCTACTCCAAATGGTGTGAGGTTTAGTTGGGACTTTATATCAAGGAGATCTCCTTAATATTGGCGGGTCCTGCACCATCAACATATTCCTTCATTGCATTTCTCTATTATTTATGCTAATTTTCAGGTTTAGAATTTAAACGTTCTATGACATTCATTACTTGTGTCACTAAGACATACTTTTTATACCTTATGGGTAGCTGAGTTTGAATTATATCCTTTGTTCTTCCCCGCTTTCTTTTCTTCTCTTTCTTTGTGGTGAATTATCTCCTCCTCTTGGTGTGTCATGGTTGCTTAATGAATCCATATCACTAGATTCTTCTTCCTACTTCTGTTCCTATTTATCATCTACTTCTTCCTTGACATCATCATAACCATGAGGAATATGACATGTGTCATACTTCTCCTACTTATTGCTTCCATTTGCATGATCATGAAACAACACATCTCTACTTGCAAAAACTTTATGTATAGGGGGATCAAATGCATGATATTATTTATGATAAAAACAATGACCAATGAAAATACACTAATAGTTGTTGCATCGATTTTTCTCCTATATTCTTTTGGAACATGAGAGAAGGATTTACTTCCAAATATTCTTAAATGGCCCACTGCTGGTTTATAACCATAAAGAGATTCAAAGGAGTATTTTGGTATAAATTTTAGTGGAACTTCTATTTTTCAAATAAAAAACAGTACTAATATCTTTAGCCCAAAATGCATTAGTAAGGTTTTTACCTTTGATCATGCTCTACACACATTCTACTAAGGTTATGTTCTTTCTTTCAACTACTCAATTCTTTTGTGGATTATGTGGCACCATGTACTATTGTACAATTCCATGGGCTCAAGAATACCTAACAAATGCGGCTAATGTATATTCTCCCCCTTGATTTGGTTGAAGGATCTTGATGTATTTTCCTATTTTCTTCTCAACCAAGCTTTTAAATTCTTTAAAGTATTCAAAAACATCACTTTTCTTTCTCATGAAATAAACCCATGTATATTTTGTTCAATCACTAATAAAGATCAAAAAATAATATGCTCCACCAAATGATCTTGTCTTTGTAGGCCCACACCCATTTGTATGCACAAGTTAAAAAATAACCCTTTTTCTTCTATCTGTATGAGTAGGGAATTCTTCCCTGTGCATCACACCTAATGCAAAAATTTCACGTGCAAACTATTCATTCTTAAACAATGGGAGTTCCTCCACCATTATTTGTTTATGAAGTAGCAACAAATCATGATAATACAGGTGGGAATACCTCTCGTGCCAAAGAGCTTCTATTATCATGGTTGTGGATACCAACTTTTGATGACCTTTGATTGTGACATCAAACTTGCATAAACCTCCAATTATTGTACATGTTGCAATAACCTTGAAGTGATACTCCATATCTTTTACCACATAATGTGACTTTACAAATTCTACCTTCATATTCTGATATGTTATAGTGGAAACTGGAATTAGGTTCTTCTTAATGCTAGGTACATACGTCACATTTTTAATTTGTTTGACACTACCATTTGGTAATGTTACAAACACGTCACCATATCCTTCAATTTGCTTCGGAACAATAATCCCCAAGATATATATTTGCTCCATAAGCAACAGCCCATGCATTTGATGTAGAAATTATGTGTAGATTTGCATGTGCTCATGAATTTTTAATCAAAATTACAAGACACAAAACTACTCTATTGCTTTGTGGACATTAATTCACAATCCATAACAAAAATCTCAGACATGCAATAACAAATTACACACATGTAAATAGTATTCTTCCCCAGGAAAGAAAACTGCTAAAAAATCCAATGTTTGCTTGTTAATCTGATGAATAGAGATATATTACAATTGATTTTCTCAACTAAGCTCAAACTGCATGTGTATAACCTATCTCTCTTCTCACTGAGAAGATATGACCCAGTCTTAGTCAATTTATTCCTCTGTTTGAGCCCCTATTTACTTGCATAATTACTTGAGAAATTAGTCGCCTATTATTTAATAATTTCTCCAAAATGGATTATGCAATTCCCAAGGTTGATCATGATCCAGGTGGATCTCCAGATATCAGTGGCATGGTAAAAGGCTCAAAATTCAAAGTGGCATAAAGTTGATGAAATTGACACCAGATCGAAGTGGTCGTCACCCCAATTCCAATGGCGTGAATGTCACTCCAATCTGAATCCGTATGACGAAGATAGAGGCAGTCAAAGTTTAAGGTTGACTTGCACATGTGGCAGGCTTAAGGAGGGCGCAATTTGGCAGAAACATAGCATCGAAATCAGGTGAGTTTTCCAGGCAAATTTTTAGGATGATTAATTTTTCCAATAACCCTAAGGTTCAAGAAATTTTCTAATAAGAGTTAAAAATTTAAAAAAAGGGTGGCAGACCATGACCCCCGCCACCCTTGGTGGAGCCCGCAACTACATTATACTAAAAAAGAGGGCCAGGTGGCCATGACCTTGCCGCGTCGGAACCACCACAACAAATTTTATTTTATAAAAGGGGCGAGCAGCCATGACCCCGCCGCCCCTACAACCACACAGGAACAATATATATTATATATAGTGTGGGGGGCGTGCCGTCAGCCTTTTTGCCCCTCCACTATATTTTATTCAAGGCAAACGACAAAATGTGGGGGGGGGGGGGGGGGGGGTGCGGGGATCAGGCCACCGAACTAGTGGACCTACCACCCATAATACCAACTCAAACTATTATGTGTTAAAAATGGGGAGGTGTGGGATTCGATCCCTCGACCCCTCCTCAACTACTCTACTTTTTTAACCATTGTGCCAACGGACTCCGTTGGGAGGTCCACAACCACATAATATTTAAACCTTTATGAGAAATGCAACTAGGGGAGAGTGGAACGTATTTCAAGACTATTATTTTATTGCAGGAGGGCAGAACCTTGAGTGGCCTGTGGGAGGGGGTGGAACCTTGCCTGAGCACATTTTTCAGAGGGTCAATTTTGGTCTAATGTCAAAATTGGGTGAGTTTTATATCAATTTTTCACCTCTTGGCGATAGGAAATCAATCATGATGTTAGTTTCTACAACAGAGCTCTCCATTTTTCAGCCATTTTCCAGATTGGAGGTATAAGACTCCTTATGTAAATGATGATTGTATTTCTTTCTCCTTTTATGCCACTTAATGAATGAGGCCTCCCCAATGATCGAGAAGGGCTTGGAGACGTAGTCCAAATTGGACGAACTCCATTATCAAGTCTCTTGACTTATTTTCAAACCTTTATGTGTTTCGCCTCTTCTTTCTTGTGCACATTAAGTTTCTATGGTTAAGCTGCAATTTGTTCATGTAATTCTTTAATACATCTGTAAGCAAAATATCTTGGATCAAGTGGTATCAGAGCAAGTCTTTGTAGATGTGAATTTCATGTTTGTATGCTAACAAGAAACAAGCTCCGAAGAGGTGAAGGGAAACTAAATTCTTTCGATCCTGAAGCGCGGCATGCACATCAAAGGAGAAACATGGCAGATGACGAGGCTCGCTACGAGGAGGAGTGCAATTATTGCAAAACCTTTTATACAATGGCAGAAAGGGGCAAAAAGTTGTTCTCAAGGCCTGAGAAGATAGTAAAAGCATAGGAGAATGGCCTAGAAGAACAAGGTTCAACACATGGAAATGGTGGAGATGAACCCCCTCCTTCTCCTTCCATGAGTGAAAGCTCATCTTCTTCTTCTCACCATCATCATAGGAATTGAAGAAATGAATCTAAGAAACATTTCCTTAAACTAGATGTCAAATTTGATCTTCCCATGTATAATGGTGAAAGTAATGCATAAAAGATAAAAAATTGGATCCAGTTCGCATCCCTTCGACTGGGTGGCACCACTCTTGTTTGGTGGGAGAGCAAATTGTAGGGCAACAAGAATTTGGGTAACCTTCTCTCCTCATGGTCAAATTTTGTGCCTGCATTGAAAAAACAATTTTACCCCTTGGGCTATAGGTAGAAAGCATTAATGGAATGGAAAGACCTAAAGCAAAGCAAAGGTCAAAATGTGCAAAAATTTACTG
The DNA here is from genome assembly GCA_000404065.3 of Pinus taeda. Lineage (NCBI taxonomy): Eukaryota > Viridiplantae > Streptophyta > Pinopsida > Pinales > Pinaceae > Pinus > Pinus taeda. The sequence goes on along the minus strand of APFE030276077.1, from coordinate 94,966 downwards.
AATAATTTAGAAGACAAGCATTGAATTTGAGTATTACCTTAGATTCACCAGAGATTGTAACTAAGTATATCAGTTCTTTACATAGTTACATAAGGCATTCATTACTATTGTTTGAACCTACTACCATCGACAAGGCCAGTGTGAAAGCCATGCATATTGAAAGCAGTGGGATGCACGCACAAAATGACCACCAAAAAAGAGCTGCAACAATGAAAAGGAGAGGGGAAAATCCCTCTTGTACACGTTGTGAGAAAGAGGGACACGATGAAGAGAATTGTTGGAAACTTCACTTGACCTAAGAGAAATGACAGAAAGGAGAAGCAGAAGACAAATTCCACCATGCAACAAGATCAAACATCTGAGTCAGAAGAAGATGAGAAGGTCACGACTACAGGTTTTGCACAAAGTAGACCCATTGACTTGGGATTAGATTCCGATGATGGAAGGAGGATTGTAGCTCTTGGAACAACAACAGACGAACCTATCGACATGGGTTCTGATTTAGGTGATGAAGAAAAAATTTGAATAGATATTGTACCAAAGATGGAAACGATACCCAGTGTGGTAGGGCTCCAAGAACTTGAGGAGACCAACGAAAACCTTCAAGCAGAAAATTCTAAGCTAAGGAGGCTCCTACGAGAAGCAGAGGAGGAGAAACGAAGGTTTCTACGCCAGTTGCAAGCTATGAATGAGGCCTTGGGAAGATTGTAGACTAACCCCCTTGAGGTAAAAAATAGTTCTTCGATTCCATGTACTTTTCCTGATGATGATTTCACTGCTTTTGAAGAGTGTACTATAGGTGCCGAGTCCAATATGTTGAAGAAGACGTGATATTAGGGAAAGGGCCTCGGTATTAATGGCCAGGGCATCATAAACCCCATAAAAGTAGAGGAAATTCCTCATCATGCAGGACTCGGTTATGTTAGGAAGGAAGTTGGGGAAAGCTACAAAGCAGCTAGTGTCGAGTCAACAACGGATGATGAGACTTCCTCCTCCTATTCTTGCTATAGTAAGGGCTCCATGAACCCTTATCAGAGAAACGCCAAGGGGAAGCGCTTCAAGAAGACTTGGAAGGTTTGGGGAAAGAAAAATCGTTGTAGTCACTGTAACGAGGAGGCCATCAAGAAAGCATGTGCCAAATTATCCACAGCCAGAAAAGAGCAATAGAGAAGCCATTCGATGACAACGCTCAAACACATTCATGGTAGTCTACTTTATTAAGGAAAGGGCAATTTTTTTTATAGTAGTTTGTATGGCCTTGGTTTGTAAATCATGTGTCGCAAGTAAATGTAAAAGTGATGATGTGTTGCCATCACTTCAAAATGAAATGATGATGTTTTGGGCCTTCTTATGAGTAGTTGAGGTATCGTTTGTTATTGTGTAATCCTTGACCAAAGAGTGTGTGCTATAAACTCTTAGAAAGTGAGGGATTTTTGAGTCATGAGTGGTTGTATATGAGCGCAAAAGATGTATTAGTTTTGCATGCAAATGATTGAAAGTGTGGTTTAGCAAGGACACAGGTCATATGTTGAATGGTGTTAATGATTTTGGTGGTCCAAAAGCTCTCAATGGGGAGGACTGATCCAGGTGGATCTCCAAATACCAGTGGCATGGTAAAAAGCTCAAAATTCAAAGTGGCAGAAAGTTCATGAAATTGACACCATCTCGAATTGCTTGTTGCCTTGATTCCAATAGGGTGAATGTCACTTCAATCCGAATCCATATGAGGAAGATAGAGGTAGTCAAAGTTTAAGGTTGACTTACACATGTGGCAGGCTTAAGGAGGGCACAATTTGTTAGAAACTCGACATCGGAATCCAGTGGGTTTTCTAGGAAAATTTGTAGCAGGATTAATTTGTCCAATAACCCTAAGTTTTGAGAAATTTTCTAATAAGAGTTAAAAATTTTAAAAAAGGGCACAGGCTATGACCCCCGCTGCCCCCAATAGAGCCTGCATCTATATTATATTAAAAAGAAGGGGCAAGTAGCCATGACATTGCCACAACAAATTTTATGTTATAAAAGGGGCAAGAGGCCATGACCCTGCCACCCCTAGAACCACACAACCACCATACATATTATATATAGTGTGGGGGGTAGGCTGTTAACCCTACCGCCCCTCGACTCTATTTTGGTTCATCGTAAACCGATAGAAATGGGGGGGATCGGGCCACTAGACTGGTGGATCCCTTGTTTGTAATACCAACTCAAACTATTATGTGTTGAAAATGGGGAGGGGTGGGATTTGATCCCTCGATCCCTCCTCAGCTACTCTACCCTTTTAACCATTGCACCAACAGACTCTATTGGGAGGTCCGTGAGCCACATAATATTTAAACCTTTCGGAGTAGTGTAACTGGGGGAGAGCGGAATGGATTTTGAGACTATTATTTTATTGCATGAGGGAGGAACCTTGAGCACCCTGTCACAGGAGACAAAACCTTGGTTGCACACATTTTTCATAGGGTCAATTTTGGTCCAGTGTCATAATTGAGCAAGTTTTATATCGATTTTGCACCTCTCGGCGACAGGAACTCACCTTGATGTTAGTTTCTACAATAGAGCTCTCCATTTTTCGTCCATTTTCCATATTTTATGTATAAGTCTCCTTATGTAAATTCTGATTATACTTCTTTCTCTTTTATGCCACTTAATGCATGAATGCCTCCCCATTGATTGAGCAAGGCCCAGAGACGTAGTCCAAATTGGACAAACTCCGTTATCAAGTCTCTTGTCTTCTTTTCATGCCTTTATGTGTTTCCTCTCTTTTTCCTTGTGCACATTAGGTTTTTATGATTAAGCTACAATTTGTTCATGTAATTCTTTAATACATCCATAAGAAAAAGATCTTGGATCAGATCATCAGAATGTATGCAACACCTATACACTCAAGACTACTCTACAACTAAAGTTACACTACCTTGGAATCTCCACGACAACTGGGGAACTCAAATTCTCTACATGCACAAGCTATTTTGGGCTGATTGATTAGTTAACTAGATGATCACTGAGTTTGACTGAAGTCCCACTACACAATTGATCATCCACTAGTTCCTCCAAAATTCGGAACTAGTTTAACTGAAAACAACCTAAGATAACTGATCCGATTGCTACAAATTAGCAGTCAAACATGCTTAACTAAACTCTAACTCCTTCAATTATCATTACTGAGTAAACTAGGTGACACAGGCCATGTCACACAAGTTAACTACATCCAAGTTGTATACTAATGTGGAAATTCATTTTTTCTCAATTTAATCAAGGTAAAATCAAATTGAGAATTTCTTGCTACAGTTTTCAACACTCCCTATCAGCAAGAAAGGGATTATTAACCACCCTTATCCTGCACCTGTGGAACTTGAAATTCCCTCTTAATAAGGCCTTTGTCAAAATTTCAGCGTCCTGTTCCTCTATTGGAATGTAATGCAATAGCATTATCTGCCTTTGCACACACTCCCATACATGGTGATACCAGATATCTATATGATTGGATCGATCATGAAAAATAGGATTCTCATAGATCTTAATTCAACTCTAATTGTCACAGTAGATCACAGTTGGATCCATCATCTGACCAAACAAACCAATAAGTATCTTTCTCATCTAGATCACCTCAGATGTTACATGACTTGCAGCCATGTATTCTTCTTCTACCGAGCTAAGCACCACAAATATTTACTTCCTGATCTACTAGGAAAAAACAATGGACCCAAAACTAAAAATTCCACCTGATATACTCTTTTAGTCTGTTGGACTCCCTACCTAATCTGCATCTATGAAGCCACACAACTTCACTCCCTTTGTCTGTCTGTACCATAGTCCAAACTAGGTAGTCCCTCTGAGGTACCATAGAACATGCTTAGCTTCCTTCCAAAATAATTAAATTGGCCTAACCATAGCTTGGTTCAGCTGGTTGACTGCATAGAACATGTTTGGTCATGTGTTCACAGTATACATAAGTTAACCCACTAGTTGTCGATAAATGATAGCATCCACTTCTTCACTTCAATTGGCATCCTCCTTCCTCTAGTTGGTCGCTAGAGGTAGTATCTCATTTGCATACTTGGCTTGAGAGACAAATAGTTCCCCATCACCTTTCCATACTTCCAATATGAGGAAGTAGTGTATTAGACCCATGTACTTCATTTTAAATTCTCTTGCAAGGTCCTCCTTGCAATATCTAATCAGTTGTTCATCACCAGTGAAAATAAAATCATCAACATATAATACAATTATGAGGAATCTACCTTCTACCAAGATATGATAGAGGTTTACATCTTCTTCACTTTTGGTGAAGTCCAAACTGATGAGATAGCTATCGATCCTAGTTTACCAAGCACGAGGTGCTTGTTTGAGACCTTACAACACTTGCTTGAGCCTTCACACATGAGAGTCTCGATCAAAAGTCTCAAAGCATTTTTGTTGCTCGATGTACACCTCCTCCTTAATAACTCCATTGAGGAATGTTATTTTTACATCCATTATGGGATCTTCCACCCCATCAGTGCAATAAGAGAAATAATTGATCTGATGGATGAGTACCTTGCTACAAGAGCAAAGGTCTCCTCATAATCAGTTTCGTCAACCTGAGAGTATCCCTTATCCATAAATATGGCTTTGTACTTTTCTATGCTTGCGTCTGTTGCATGCTTTACCTTGAAAATCCATTGCGAACCCACAACTGATTTATCTATTGGTCTTGGGGCTACTTCCCAAACACTGTTCCTTACAATGGATTTGTATTCCTCCACCATTGCATCAACCAATACATGTTTCTCTATTGCTTCCTCAAAAGAGGATGACTTAATCTCTCCAAGCTCATTCATTAGAGCCATGTAGCCAGTGTACCGATTAGGTGACCTTCTCTACCTACGCTGATTTGAAGGAGCACCCACATTCTCCCTTGCATCCTAAACAAGTATTTTAGCTTCCATGATTCTTTTTCTACCTTCTCTGGGTGGTTGTAATTGAGTGGTTGTCTCCACTCTCTACTCCTCAATTTGTGGCTTCTCCAAAACTTCTTGAGGTTCCTCCTTTGGAGCTAAAAGCTCCTCTTCCAGTGGGATATGAAGCTCCCTCTCAAGAGAGCACAGCATCACTTTATCCTCATCAAATTTTACATCCCTTCACACAACTGTCATTTTGATGGATGGAAAGTACACACGATACTTGTGGGGAGTTTCTGTGTAACCTACAAATACGCCCAATCCTATTGTCAACTCGAGCTCCTTCCTTGATTCTTTGGAGACATGGAAGTAAACAAAGGCTCCAATAATCCTGAAGTGCGACACATTTGGATTCCTCCAAGATAAAGCCTCCTATGGTGTAATCGTGCCCATAATATGATGATGACTCTGGTTCTAGTTGTGTTGCATGCTTCTACCCATAGATGCAGAGGTAGGCCTTGGTAATGAAACATCGCCCTTGCTGCTCCCATAATGCTATGGTTCTTTCTCTCTGCCACCTCATTCTAATGCGGGTTAGGGGGCACTTTCAACTCTCATCGAATGCCTTCTTTTGCACTAAAATTTTTGAATTCATTTGACACGTACTCACCTCCATTATCACTCCTGATAACCTTCACCTTATTACCAGTTTCTTTCTCAACCAACGCCTTGAATTATAGGAGCTTGGAGAATGTCTCATCTTTATTTCACATGAAGAAGATATAAACTTCCATGAGAAGTCATCTACAAAAATAACACAACATTTGTGTTTGTAAATAGAGGTTATAGAGAAAGGCCCACAAACATCAGAGTGGATCCTTTCCAGGACTACATGTGCTCTACTATCCCAATCATAGAATGTCGATTTTGTGTACTTCACCAAGGTACATCCTTTACATACTTCATGTTTGTCAAGTGCTCCTTTGGGGAGGCCTATGTTTATGTGTTGTATGATCTTTAGGGTGCCATGATGTAAATCGTTGAGTCTTCTATGCCAAATTTCACTAAAATCACAGCTCTAGACCTTCTCTGTTTTGTGCTTAATGCAACACAATCTTCCACATATAGCTTATATAAGTTCTTCACACGAACCCTGATATGCTTCACCTTTCTCGTGGCTATGTGTCTTAGGAATTCCTTTCCTTTGTTGAATATCACATCATAACCACGGTCTTCCAAAAATGTAACAAAGATGAGATTTTTCTTTAGGCTTGGAATGAACATAACATCCTTGAGCCTAAGGGGGGATCCTAACTCCCTTTAAAAGGTAATTGTACCAACCCCGACCGTGCTATACCTTCCATCATCCCCCATCTCAATGTGCATATGCAAGTATTTCTCCTCTAGGTCACCGAAAAAGCCTCTACACCCTGTCATATGGAACGATGCACCTGAATCCAAGTACTGCACGCTCCCCATCTCTGTGTTGGCCATTCATGTGATAAGGGTAAAGTCAAGATTAAACTATGAATCCAAGTCTTCACCTGTTGCTCCTCCTAAGGTCTTCTTGCTTGCCTTTTTGTGTTGACACTTCGTGGCATAATGCCCAAATTCATGACAATGGAAGCATTTAATTTTTGAAAAATCTTTCTTCTTGCCCCCTTGGCTGGATTCTACTTTGGATTGAGATTTCTTCCCTTTTCGCTTCTTTTCCTTTCCTGCCAATACAAGTTTTCTTTATCCTCTTTCTTAGATGACATCCCATCTTTGGTATTCCACCATATTTCCTCCTATACCAAATCAAACCATAAGCATTCCCAATTTAGTATCTTCTCCCTCTCGTTCTCTGAATCTAGGTAGCTATGGCAATGCTTGGGAAGGCTAGAAGGCTAGGCTCAACAAATAATCTTATGAAATAGTAACACCAAATCCACCAAGTTCATCATGACACTGTGTGAACCTACTTAGATACTATGGAATAGTGTCATTCTTATGCATCTTGATGCTTGAAAGTTTATCCTTGAGCACTAAATTCCTCTGGTCACTCCTATTTTCAAAAACATTTGTCAGTGCTTTCCACATTACAAATGGAGTTTCTTTTCTTTAGAGATTTGAGACAATGTGATCTTGTACTCCCTCGAATATTATTCTCCTCACATTGGTTACATTTTTCTTCCACTAAGCATGGTTATGGGAATCAACGTCCAATGATTTTGCAACATGTGTCTTGATATATTCTAGCAATCCATTGTTATCTAATACTGCCTCCATGTGATCCTTCCATGCAAAAAAAATAGATGTTCCTTCCAAGGTATACTCTAGCCTTAGTCCATTGAAGGCCATCTTCTCAACTCTGAAGAGATCCTATTGCATTGAACTCCAAATTTGAACCTCTTTAGAAACAAATTCGAAATTTATGCTCCAATGTGAATCCTCCTCTGATACCATGTAGAAATTATATGTAGATTTGCAATTTCTCATTAAGTTTTAATCAAAATCACAAGACACAAACCTACTCTACTGCTTTGCAAACATTAATTCACAATTTAGAATAAAAATCTCAGACATGTAATAAAAAATTATAGATATGAATAGTATTTTTCCCGAGGAAAGTAAACTGCTAAAAACCCTAGTGCTTGCTTGCATAAATCTGATGAATAGAGATGTATTACAATTGCTTTTCTCAACTGAGCTCAACCTGCAAGTGAATAACCTATCTCTCTACTCACTGAAAAGCTCTGACCCAGAATTAGTCAATTTTTGCATCTACTTGAGCCCCTATTTCTTTTTGAAATTCCTTGAGAAATTAGGCCCCTAATATTTAGGAATTTCTCCTAAATATATTGCGTAATTCTGAAGGTTGATCATCGAACTGCATGCAACACCTATACACTTAAGACTAGTCTACAACTAATGTTATAATGCCTTGGAATCTCCACCATAGTTGGGGAACTTGAATTCTCTACATGTGATAACTATTTTGGGTTGAATGATCATTGAGTTTGAATGAAGTCTCACTGCAAAACTAACCTTCCACTAGTTCCTCCAATAGTTGGAACTAGTTATCTGAAAACAACCTGAGATAATTGACTTTCATTGCTACAAATTAGCAATAAAACATGCTTAACTAAACTCTAAATCCTTCAACTCGAATTTACAGAGTGAACTTGGTGACAAAAGCCATGTCACACAAGTTAACTGCATCCAAGTTGTCTGCTGATGTGGAAATTCAAATTTTCTCAATTTAATTAGGGCAATTCAAATTAATAATTTCTTGCTACATTTTTCAACATTTGAATCATCAATGTCAACAGATAGTGCAACATTTGAAATAAACAGTCTAATATTTCTAAAGTCATCATCATTTCTTCTCCTCCACAAAAAAATGACTAGTGTATAGTGCAACATCTGAAATAAATAGTCTAAGATTTCTAAATTCATCATTCATTGCTTCTCCTTCATCAACGAAATTATTACTATGTCTTTTGTTTCTATGTTTAGATTCATGATACTTTCTTTCGAAACAATCTCTAGAAGAGTTCCTAGGTTTCCCATCGTAACAACATTTAATTCTAACATCAAAATTTGGGGTTGTCATACCTTCTTGTGGTTTTGTAGATGGTGGATTTCCATTTGATATCCTTCCATGTGGTGGCTTTCTTCCTTTACTTCCTTCCCATGGATTTCTTCTAAAGGGTTGTTTCCCTTTTGGCATCAGTGCCAAATCAAAACTTTGAGGTTTAAGGTTGTTTATCCTTTCTTCCTTTTTACATGGCATGTAATGAACATCAAGTATTAATCTGACATTCAATTTAAGGTTATAGTTACAAGATCAATGCTAGATGCCGTTTTTACTATATCTCCAAGCTTATCTTTAAGGTCTTTAATTCTAGAAATGAGTTTACTAATGCTTTAATTTTCTTCCATCTGAATGGAAATGAGCTTACTCTTTAGAGAGATGACTCGACTTATATTATTCAAATCTTACAAGTCTTTGAGCTTTCTCCATGTCTCATTGGAAGTCCTCTAATCTTGGATTTGGGGAATAATATTTTCCTTTAATGACATTCTCAACAATACATTTTACTTTGTCTCTTGCTTATCCCAGTCTTGAATTAATGCAGTTGTATCTCTTGTTGGGTATTGTAGCTCAGAAGGTACTTCTAGCTTTTTTCATTGAATAGAAGGACCTTGATTTTCCTCTTTAGGAGCTTGCATGTAACATGCAAAGTGTGCAAGTGAGTTGCATGCATGTGAATGTGTTGCATGTGACATGCATGAGATGTACATCTAAAACAATCTAAATTTATAACTTGTACTTGAGTTAAAGTGGAGAAAGCTAAAGATAGGATAGTTAACTAAAGTAAAGTCACTTATATTCAGTTAACTTGATGAGATAATTTTGGTCATCAATCTTAGCTTAGGAAAGTTATAAATTGAGCCTAAAGTTAGGAGCTAAGACATAACATTAGCACAAGATTGAGAGAGGCTTCTTGGTGAGCATGTGCTGGGTCCAAGAGAGTGCAAAGAGGTTGGTGATTGGTTTTGTAATTTTTATTTTCTTAGTTGGGCCATTATCCTTGGTACAGGAGCCCAAGTAAGTTCTATGATTAATTTATTAATGAAGAAGTGGTGATTGGGAAGAAATCTATTTGTGTATGTGATTGAGGTAAAGTAATATTTTTTTTCTTCTACTATATTTTTATGTGTTAGGACTCTAGCTGTGTATTCATTCCACGTATTAATTGTTGGGAACTGAATACCAAGTGTAGGGTTCAAAAATTCTAACAATTCCTATGGTGGCATTAGGATTCCCTTCATCCCCACATGCTATCGACCAAACATTATAATTTTCCATCAATGTCTACAATTTAAGCTTCCAATTTACATAATTGGCATCATCTAACTTTGTTGTTTCAATTAGATAATATTCTACCAAGGGATTAGCAATATTGATAAACACCAACCAAAAATAATTTTTCTCTTATGTAAACAAAATTACTTTCACAAAATCAAGGGATATTACAAATGTTGAGAAAATAAATTCACAAATTTAAGGCACTTCCCAGAGGAAAATACGAGGAAAAATAAATTTAATTCCAATGCTTCACATAATTCTCTCTCCTTTACCTCACACAACTTCAATACTAGAATCCACACAATTTCCACTCTGGTCTCCTAGCACTGCTTTTTCATTGTGGATTCAACTCGGCTCTAGGAAGATGTAGAAAATGACTTTTATGATGAGGCCAACAAACCTATGGTTCTCAATTACTATCTTGTTTTTCCAATCCTCATAGGTTCCTCCACACAACTTGTTCATCCAAACACTCCTCTTCTACATACACAAGTCTACGTTGCACTTTTCACATGCTGCAGCTCTTCCATGAACATGTTTGTGGAAAATATTGTTTCCAAGGGCTAATTACTTGAGGAGGACTATCCAAGGCTCCATATATTGATAGCACAACTTCTCTCATACTTCACAGAGTGCAACATAGTTCTACACATCCACTCTTACGGATAGTAAATCTTCCATCAATTCTGTAAAGGCCATTAGGTTTGAAATAAAGAATAATACCTCGAAACATTGAGTTTATATCTCCTCTATTTGTAACATACATCATATGATTCAAATAGAAATTATAGGTGGCAGCCCTAGTAGATGCAATCACTTGACTGTCGATCTCAATTTTTGTAGGCAATGGCATACTCAATCTATTTTTAAGAAACACAAATGGCTCAAGGTTCTTCTCTATATGTAGATTCTTCTCCAATCATGTTGTTCAATGACTCTCATGGGCTTCACACAAGCCATGTGACACATCACTCCCAACGTAGGTATAGATTGTATTACAAATTGGCTCTCACCATGCCACAATGGTAGTCAATGCAAAACATGTTATTCTCTGCCACAATGTCCAGTCACTCACTAGAACACGTTGGTAGCTATGTTTACAGAGGAAGAAATAACATGAATTAACATATTTGTTTTGTTTCATATAAGCTCAACAAACAAATTTATGAAAGAGAGCACAACCAAGAAGATGGTACAACTCATCCACTAATGAATCCAACCTATTTCAAGGATTTGGTAGCTCAGCATGGACCCGTGTAGTTGCATATCATTGGACAAAAACATAGGGTACTAGTGATGATGCCATTGGCCCTTATCTTTTTACCAAAGCTTGCACCCCCAAACCTTAGCTTCCAACACTAGTTTGAAACATAGGTTGATTCCTCTCAAACCAACTCGAGGTCACAAATGCAGACACAACACTCCACATGACTTTAATGCCTCAGACCAGCCTCATGACCCTGAATTTAGATTTAATACTGAAATAAATAAAACAAATAAAAGGCAACGTGACGAAAGAAAAGAGATGAAGCTTTCAGGTAAAGCAAAGCTCAACATAGAGATTGCCTACACTCACTCCTTGCATTCATCTAAGTAGAAAGCATGTACATATATAGGGCTACAAAATGGTTGAGGAGTTTGAACCATATTATCATAAATAAGATCTTAAATCTACACTATAGCATTCTCTTTAGGGTCAAAGTGTGTTGAATTTGCATTATTTTAATGTGTTTCTGCAATATATATATATATATATACATATATATATATATATATATATATATTATATATATGTTATGTATGTATCTTAGCATGTTTCAACTCGTTGAGCACATTCTGATGGGATATAATTCCCCTAGTGGAGGGCGATTTATTTTCAGTATTTGTTAGCGACTGAAAAAATATTTTAAAATAAAAAAGTGCTAATTTATTGAGTGGCCATTTGGTCGGTGAATGCTCTGACATTAGCATTTACAAAGTGCTCTAAGTAGCTTCTTTACATAAGTGTAAGGTGGGGCGATTCATCAATGATCTCTCTTACACTGACATTGACATTGACACTATGACAAGTGTTGCTAGTGTGTTTTGTTGCTATTTCATTTAAAAAAAAGTATCTTAAACTATTTCAGGTTTCAATGTGTGGGAGAATAGGTGCATGGAGTTGTGAATGTGTGTAGACTAAAGAATGTGTAGGTGAATAGGTATGCGTGGAGATAAGGAAGTGTGGAGAAGTTGTTGTGTAGTTGTTGAGTGATTGTTTGATAGATGTAGAGCAATTGGATATAGAAAGTTCGAAGGAGACGAGGATATAACAGCTTCGAAGCAAGTTCCACAATGTTTCGTATCTTTGGACACCAAAGACTAATTTTGTGATATGCCGAGGAAGGAAAAACGATGTGTGGGAGAAAGGGTGTGTGCAGAAAATGTGTGCAGTGGAATTTTTTAAAGAGTAGAGACTATATTGAGTCAAGTTTTCTTCTCTGCACTCTGCAGAAAGTGAACTTAATATGTAGAGCAAGGAACATAAACTTTATTTCATAGAGATTTTATTTGATATACATATGATTCGACTATTCGATGTGCAGTTTTCAAAACTATATTGTTCAAGGTTTCTGAATACTTATTACGCAATACTAGTCATATTAGCTAAGAGATTGTTAATAGTAATCATAAATAGAAAATTGTGCAAGGAGAATGCTTTTAAAAATTGGGAGTATAGTTGGAGCTTCTATTAATAGTTTATGTGAGTAGCTTTAATGCATTCAAGTCACTTGATTTTTATAACATAAATTCTAACATCACATATAATGAAAATAAAAAACTAGTGTTTTCGAGCATACATTACCTTAATTAGTTATCTATCATATACAATGTATAAAAAATCCAAATCTCTAAACACAATACAAATAATTGGTTTACCTTTAAACAAAAACTTAGTGATAATATTAAATGGAGTCCCATTTTAATTTGTAACTATTAACTATGTTTAGTGCAATGTATAAATCTGCACAATATATGAATTCACACCTCCTCATTTCGTATAATGTATAATGTATAATTTTTTTTATTATATTTTGTTATAATTCTATAAGACATTGTTGGGATGACCCACGTGTGAAGTGTAGAGGTGCAGACAAGAGCTGTGTGTAGAGATAAGGGAACACAGAGAAGCACTTCATACAATAAAATTTTTGACTCCACATCTACACTCTCCACAAAGAAAATGTTCACTTCCCCCCCACACTATGCACAATTAAAATGTTTACTGCACCTCCACACTCCACACTCCTTAATTCGGTGAGAACATATATTATCAGTAATATATGTGAAAGATTGCAAATTGTTGAACATGAATGGCAAGTAACTTTTGATTTCCAGCATTTAGTAAAAATAACTTAGTCATTTGTTGAGTGCATTGAACATGATATTGAAGGGGACATGTATTTCATGCTTCTAGCTAAAGGCTTGATTTAGTTTATGATCTAGAGAGAAAAAAAAAGGTAGGAACTTCTGAATGTTAATCAGATGAAGAAAATCAAATTTGCATATTCTAAGAGAATCAGAAGACTAGAGAACATTATTTCTGAATGTGGAAACATAGGGAATCAAAGACTTGACACCTATGTCAAGGTTGTACATATTGTGTAGAATCTAAATGATCCATGCATCGTATGTGACTCTAGATTAATTTTGAGAAAGACGTTGATGGTTAAATTGGATAATCTAGGAAACATTTTTCACATGTACTCCACACAGCTTCCTCTGCGTCTCCGCACTCTATGGTAATTTTTTTTAATACATTGTGTCGAGTCATTAATATTAAGTGGCTTTGATCATTTTAAAACTAGTATTGTGCCGAAGGAATATATGGTATAAGTAGAACTTCGGCATAAATCACATATAGAAAGACCTTTGTCGACACATTTCGAACCAACTAGTGTGGTTCATCGTCAGGACAAGTTGAAGAAACAAATCCAACTTCACATGTTAAATAGTCTGAGCAGAGCCTCCAATGGTTATCTTGACCAATGGCTAATTTTGACCTAGGGACTAGAGTCAAAAAGTTAATTAGTTAATTTCAAGGAAGTTGGTGTAATATATATATATATATATATATATATATATATATATAATATATAAATATATAATATATAATAATATATATTATATATATATATATTATATATATATAATATTATATATATATATATGTAAATATGTAGTTTATATAATATAATATATATATATATATATTATATATATATATATATATATATATATATATTATATACTTTTTGTTATTGGCGGCACACTTGTTCTTCAGTGCAAATCACAAATTAAAAAATATAAGTTTTATTAAGCTTTTGTAACAAAATTTTAACAAGTAACATGTCCATAGTTGCGTTAGCTAGGTGTTCTTCATGCATTTTTTGACATGCACATTGCCAACACATACTCGACCAGTTCTTGAGGGATCTTGTTACAAATGGTTTTTCCCAAAGTGCTTTTCTATGTGCTTTGCTAAGTTGTCGGAATTGATTGTGAAGAGTGTTGTTCTAAGTGTTGTGCATTTTCTTGTTACCATAAGAATTATGCACATAGTTGTTTTCAAAGACAGGAATAGATTTTACAATATATTTATTAGTTATGTTGTGGTTCCTTTGTTTTGTGATTCTAAATCTTGTTCTTACAATAGAATTTCAAGGGAATTGATGTGGATATATGAATATGCTATTAATGTGTATATTTTTTGTTATCTTATGATTTTATTGTGTATATTTATACCGTGTTATTCATTTTTCTTAATGTTGTTTATGTTGTGTTTATCATGAAGCAATAACTCAGTGAATTTAGAACATGGTTGAAGCGTGAATGCTAAATTATTAAACGAGAATTGTTTGTTTGCTATAAAAAGAGATTGTACGGATGCAATTCTCAAGAAACATAATATATTTTGTTTAAACAATTTTGCATATGTTGTAGGAGATCGCCATTTCAATTTTATGCAAACTCTATTACATTTTCGATACATGTCAACAGAGTTACGCGAAGAAACGATAAAACATTTCAAAAATTTTCTAGATGAATATATATTTGAAGAAATATTATCTTATAAATGTGAATTGAACATAGATACATTGATATAGAAGCATGGTATAAATAGACGAAATGTTTACTTGGAAAGGATGACAAAATGAACATCAACTTTTATGATTGCGAAAGAATGAGGACTCTAGGGGGCATATTTTGCATACATTGACTATTGAATTGCCTAAAAATTGTGATAAGACTTTAGTCAAAGACAACAATGCAAATTTATGTGCATTTTAATTCAAATGTATTCAAATAAAGTTATGACATATTGTTCCATGAAGAAAATACAATTGCAGGACATTTTGAACCACTTATGTGCAATAAAAAATGTTTAATAAGAATTGATCGTGAACATATAATGAATATAACAATATATGAAAAAATAGAACATAGATGGATGAAAATATAGGAAATCATGAATATAAATATGTTTTAGATATTTTTTCCGGTTCAAGAGTATCTATGGTGAAAGTTGTTTTGAAACAATATGTCAATTGACAAAGAATGAACATGATGTTTTTTATTTACAATGCATAATTGCATATACTTTTCACAATGCAATCATGCATAATGATTCATTTGCATTAAAATACATGAAAAATACATGAACAAAGATGCAATTATGCAATTCCTTGGAATAGTAGATTGGAAAGGATACATTATATAATCAACAATGTAATATGAAAAAAGGGAAGATAGAGGGTGTCCATTTTGTTTATGATTGGATATGGTATATCTTGAGTATAACTATATACATACAGTTTGTTGATACATTGGCTGTTATAGATTAATTTCATGTGTTCCATAAAGATGCAACGATATTCCATGTTATGCAATTTGGAACAAGTGTAGGTCATTTTCATTATGAACCTCTGAAATAAATAGTACAAGAGTAAAACATTTCACATCATATTGAAGCAGGTAATGAAGAGAAGTATATAGAAGAATCCTATAAAAACATAGCGAGGATAATGTGAATGGGTTTGGAAACATGAACATAGATGAAGAAGTCATAGAAATTGACATAGAGATTATCAATGTAAACAAGAGAACGTGGCTATCATTGCATCAACTCAAAAAACATATTAGAAACAAGGATGTTTTCAAAGCAAGTTTAGTTAGAAAACCATGTAGGCGAGCAAATTCTAACTTTAAAATTGTTAACATAGATGAAGATACTATGGAACTTCATACAAAGCATGTCAATTTAAACAAGAGACCATGTTCTTCGTTGCATCAACTCAAAAAATACATAAGAAACAATAACGTTATCGAAACAATCCTAATTAGAAAACGATCAAAACAACCAAAATCAACATAGAATGTGATATTTCCAAATAAACATAAGGAATCATTATAGATGTTCGATTATACATTCGAAACAATGGCCAATCAATAGTATTTGAAGAAAATACATGTTCCTGTTTATGATTGTGAAATATGCAATGATACCTGGTTTAAAAGAGATGTCATAGGAAAAAAATTGATCAATGTGTCCAAAGGTAAGTGTATGTGCAAAAAAGCATTAAACAATGACAAAATTATCAAATTTACAGTTCCAGAGTGGATTAGGCGTAATAGACAAATTTCCATAGTGAAAAAACTTTTGAATTGGAAGAAAGACTAATATCACTAAGATTACCATTTTTGTAAATACGAGAACTTGGGTAGCACTTTAGAAAACCACATTTTGCATTGATTGGTGAACTAATTAATGTACCTGCCGACACATCTTGAATTAAAATTGCACTTCCTCATGACATAATTGACTCTAGTATAGTGGTTGTGGAAATTAAAAGGCATTTAGTGTTTAAAAAAATATTTTTATTGGGTGAATATGTGTTCATAAAGTCATGAAGGCATTGAAATGATTGTGTAAAACTCCACTTTATAGAGTAGATAATTTCAGAATAAAGGAAGGTTGGAAACAAGTCTTTGATCAAAACAAGGATACATATGGATGTGAGATAGATACATAAAACAATGATTATAATGATCACTATGATGAAGAGTGAGTTACAAAGACACTATTACATGGATTTAGTGATTCATATAGTATTTATGATCTTCATAATAATCAAATAAACATTGCTCGTAGTGCAGGTTATAGAAATTTGAGCATATTTAAAGATAGGTATTCAGAAGAGATGATATTTCCCACATTATTATATGGGAAAAATATATTAGACAATATTATGAATAAATTTACATATCACCATATTTCTAAATGCGAATTTTTGCCTCAAGGTCATGATTTTTCGTATCATATAATGAATTTGTTTTACAAAACAATGCAAATTATCCTCGATTAAGTATTCAGTTGTATTTGGATTCATATAATAAAAGGGCAGTTAAAAGGAAAAAAATGAACAATTAGATACGTTAAAACAAAGGAAAATTCAAAATGTATTCTGGCATCGAACATTGGGTATATGGATTTTAGGCAAATACTTACATTGTTAGACTAGTTTTTTCATTTGAGCAATAACTTATATGCAATGATCTTACAATTTGGTGTTCTAACTTTCTTTTTCTCATTTTTGTAGTGTTGAAAATATTTGGGAGCCTTTAGTAAAGGCTTTGCAACAAATACATCGAGAGAAAAAATCGTTGACTGAAAATGAACTAGAGGAAGATGATATTGATACTTTGATTAGAAATAGTTGTATTACTTGTGTATGATATCATAGAAGTAGAATGAATTCTCTATGCCATTTAATTTTACATGAGTTCAAGTAATTTGGTGATGACGTTGACTATTTATTTGTAACATAATTCCAAAATCAACGAAGTCAGCATGAACATGGATTGGTATGGATAAAAAAATGCTCCTCTCTATGGAACAAGTATGAACATTGAAATTGAAAATTTGTTGACAAGTACTTGTGTTGTGATTCAAGTAAGCCAATTGAAAATATGAAAATTATTCAACATCATCATCATACAAAAACTTGCAAGAAATGAAAATAGATGCATTGTAGGTTTAATTTTCTCGTTCCACCAATGTGAAAGAATCAAATAGTTGAGTCTATGGAATTCAATAATGAAAAAAAAAAAAAAAAGAGAATGCAAGAATGATATTTGATGCACTAGAAAATATGGAACATGATGAGACATACAAATTTGATAGTTTTCTTGAAAAAATAGTTATAAGTGAATCTTATTACATTCATGCAATTCAATGTACTCTGAAACGAAGAAAAATTCTATTAAAAAGTGAGTTAATAGACATATGGACTAATAAATTTACTCAGTATATTCCATTAATCTAGGGTGAAAATACTAATGCCAAATTTGTAATTGACTCAAATACTACAACTACTTATTGTAGTTCATACATGATGAAACTAGATAAAACAATGACACCGATGTTTAAATGTATATGAAGTGAATGTCAAAAAATTGATGGTGATATCATAGAAACAACTGCAAGACTTTGAAAATATTTACTAAACTTACAACAAATGTCTGCACAATAACTTGTATATATAGTGTTGTCACTGCCACTAAATACTAGTTCAAGAAATTGTATATTTATTAATACTTCAATAATAGGTGATCAAACAATTTTACTAGGAAAAACAAAAATAGTTGGACCATGAACCGAATGATTGAGAAAACATCTCATGTTTATCATTTATCGACTGTTATGTGCAATTACCAAAAAATATTGAACATGTATGCTTAGTAGAATTTGCATCGTGCTATACATTACAAGGAAGGAAAAGAGGAAGCATTGAGAGACCATATATTATAAAATATATAAAATATAATAAACATATTGATCTTGATGACTGTTATAAAGAACGATTAATGTTGTATGTCTCATATCATATTGAAGATGACAATTTTAAAGAATAATATTTGACTTGGGAAAATGCATATTTATTATTTAAACAAATCATAAAAGGAAATGAACTAAAGTTCAAAAACGAAACAATGAAAATGTGGGCTGATATTGATGGGATAGTAGTTGAGCTTGATAGCACAAAGAACGAATTGTTTGAAAGTGATGTACCTACTACCTACATATGAAGAAATAAATGACAAAAAATGTTATCAAGAATACGATATCAAATCATATTTTCAATATTTGCAAAAGGCTATAAATGAAAAATCAATAGTTTAGAGACCTTATCAACTTGTAAAACAACCACATATACTAAAATAATTAGAATTCTATAAAATCATAAGAATTCTCAACCCATAACAAGAAAAAATAGTGAAAGAGAAAAAAAATCTAGATCAGCCATTGTATGTACTTGTAACAAGTGGTGCAGGCATTGGAAAAACATTTAATGTTACAACATTATTCCAATCTCTAATTATCGCGTTCAAAAACATATTGGAATATGACCCAACTCAACTAAAAGGAATCTTAACACCATATACAGAGAAGGGAACATTCAATGCGGGTGGTATAACGTTGCATTTTGCATTTCATTTACCATTTAACAAATTGGAATATGTTTTTGTTAAAGGTGAAAATTAGACACATTGAAAAAACATTGCAAACAACTTCATGTTATTCTTATTAATAAGGCATCTTTGATAAGTTCAAAACTATTATACTAAGTTGAAAAGTGTTTACCGGAAATAAAGCATACCTCGTTGGCTTATTTTGGAAATATTGATGTAATATTTTCAAGTGACTTGTTTCAAGCACAATTGATCAAATATTCTCTAATTTTTTAGCAACAAATTTTAGGAAAGGAAAAAACAACATATGATTTCTAGAAGGAAAAAGTCAAATGCTGTGAATTGCATACCACAATGCGTAAAAAAGACAACAAATTATTTGAAATCCTTAATCAAATGCAAATGAAACAACAATCCGATAAAGACATAGAATATATGAACAATAAGTGTTATAGACATTCTCCACTATATTCATTGTTTCCCTATTTATTTTAATATAAGAACAAGGATGTACAAAATCATAATGAAAAAATGTTGTTACATGTAAGGAATAGCTAATAGTTCTTGATGATTGATGAATATGACACTAAGGAAATAGGTTATTTAGCAAATGAGAAAACAATGAGATTACCATCAAGAATTCGTATCAAATGCAATGTTCTCATTGAGCTATATGCAAGAAACTATAATGTAGAGGATGGCCTTGTTAATGGTGTGTATGGATTATGCAAAAAATATACAAAAAATAGTAAAATTCTTGATGTATCATGGATATATTTTGTGAATCCAGAAATTAGTAAACTACAGAGAAACAAGTATCAAGAACTATATGAAAAAAACATTTCATCAAATTGGACTCCAATGTCATATTTTTCAAAACCATTGACATGTAATAGAATGAGCTTTAAAACTATAGTGCAGAAATAATTTCCGATACAGTTAGCTTGTGCTAGAACAATTCATTGATAACCAGGTTTAACATTGAATGAAATTGCATTTGATTTGAGTCTCATATTGACACATGGGCTAGTTTAGACATCATTGTCATGAGTTAGAAACATGGAATCATTGTGTCTTCTTCACAAACTAACACAAAAGAAATTTTGTGTGAATAAGAAAATATTAGAAGAAACAAAATGCTTAAGAACTGAAGTGTCATGGAAATCAAAATACTTAGAAAAGTCAATGGAAAATGCAAATTCTTTAACTAATGCAACTTTTAATACACAAAGTCTACATGCTCATATGAATGACATTGTGCGCAATGAGTATCTAATGAATGCTATGATTCTTTGTATCCATGATACACACTTAAATATTTTCCCGTCAAATACTGAATTTTGCAAATTTAACATATCAAATTGTCTTCATGGAGAACTTACTTGCATACAAGAAAACTTAGAAATTGTATCAACAAAAAATGTTTTAAATAAAAAAATTGAACAAGATTTGTTATAAGTATATGTCCAATTCCAAATATGAATAATAAATGTATATGTTGTGCCACTTGTATCTGTTTCAACAATCATTGAAGCAATAACAATAGCAAAGGGAAAATTCATGTCCAGTGATTATATTTTTATACTTATTGGAGATTTAAATATTGACATCAATTCAAATAGCAAACAAAGTAAACAATTATTAGGGTACATGCACGCTAAACAATTACAATAAGTAATGAGAAATTTTATTTCTAGGAATAAGACAATTATTGATCACATTTGGACAAATTTTCCTATTCAACAATGTTGTGCTCATATTTCACATTCATACTAGAGTGATCATGATTTATTTTATACTTGGCTACACTTTATGTAATTCTAATTCTACATAAGCTACGCATTTTGTTTTGAAGCAGTAAAGTTCGCTGGAAATTATAGATGTAATACAACAGGATTTTCTGAATCTTAGCTATTTCATATAGGGTGAAACAATATATTTGATTGTTAATTCTCACGTGGAGGTCAAAATGGATAAGTAATTAATTTAATTGTTATGAGGCGATAACGATTGTATATTGCAGGAATCATATATACTTTCGAGGTATGAGTATTCTTAAATCATTAATTAAGCATTTGTTTTTCCTTTTCTTTTTTCAATGTTTGATAACTCGGATTTTTTAAGTGTATCGCCATAACTTAAGCTAATTTATGGTTGCACAAGTGTAGAAGATGTGAAATATGCACAAGTTTTGTGCATAATCTATGATTATGTGGAATTGTTGTTATATTCTCTACATGTTCCTTCCCCCGTACATATTCATTGCTTCACACATCTTCTTTGCATACTTCCATTTGTTGTGAAATCTTTTTAGTACATTCATGAATTCTTCTTAAATGCAAATAATTCTTGAACTAAACTTTATTTAGGGATGAATTGTCTTGAGAAAATCAATATTAGAATACATGTTTGTGAGCAAAACTGAGATATGGTTAACATATAAGAGAGTGAGACAATTTGCAGTGATTAGCCAAAGTGGCACGTGTCTCTGAACTTTCTCAAATCCATGTGTCAGGTTATTCTTAAATCAAAGTTGACAATGCCATAGTAGTGGGGACCAACCAAGTGATCAAACCAATTCATAGTAGAGATAATTGAGCACGTGTTTTGCGGTGAGAGCTAGTAATGAAAACCTTTAAGCTAATTTTCATCACCATAAAAAATTCATACAAAGGTAGAAGAAAGGTGCATAATAAATGGATGACATGGTTTTGGAATTTTGAGATATATTTACACTAGTTCCATAAACATTAGCTTTGGTATCTTCAATTTCTATTTATTGAAATTTTCTTATATAAAAAGTTTCACACTTGCAATAATAACAATTGATTTCACATTTGTAGTAGTAAACACTAGTGATTATATAGGGAACTGAAAAATTTTGCAGTTAACTGACATTGAGAACATTAGAAAGTGTTTTCAGGCACAAAACAAAAATGGATAATAGAGGAAGTGAAGAAGTTGTTTGCACAGATATGATTGACTCACTTTCTTGTATCGATGATAACTTTCACTAGTTAGTTACGTATGAGTGGTATGTGAATATTCCAATAGAAGAGAAGAACAACAACAATATTTGGACCAGTGGATTGGTGAAAGTTGTTGGCATTATGATACAAGTGTTGTCCTTGATGGGAATTCACATATATGATGACTGATAGCAGTTCACAGTGCTATAGGTTAACAACAAAGGATTACACATCAGACTCCAAAGATTGAAGAAAGAGAATGTTCAAGAAGTATACACTAGTTCACTTTGTCCAAGTAGCATACACACACAGGTTAATAGAACAAAAGGAATGTATACGTATGCATGCACTTTCATAGAAGGAAAATCACGTATGGGATGGAAAATAAAGGTTGTGGTCTGAGGTTTTGGTCTAAGGTTTTAGTCTGAGGTATTGGTTTGAGGTTTTGGTCCGAGGTTTTGGTTTGAGGTATTGACAAAGGATCTAACTATATAAGGAGGAGAAGGTCAAAGGGCCATGTGTGCAAGTGTAAGGGTTTCTCAAGAATACCTCTATTTGAAGTATATTTTATGTTGTAGGAGCTATGATTATGATATGATCTGAAATATTTTGTGCAACTTGAATTCAATGTTGGATCAGGATCATGAGACCTGAAATGAATTTTGACTGAATGATCTGATATTGGTTGGGCTAGATCTCATTGCTAACACATGTTTTATTATGTAAATGTTATGATGTGGGTACGATTGAAGTCTGGAATAGCTGTGAACTTTTAAGTTAGTATTTGCATATCTAGACACTAGTTCGCCTTGGTGAAGATGTGTATACACACTGGTTAGGTACTTCGAAGTAGCGTATACATTATGAAATATGATGCTTGAAGTTGTAGTTGGTTTTGGTTGTTGATGTAGAGTCTTGGGTTTGCTCTGTGTTCTGGTGACTGTGTTTTAGTGAAGATGTCCTAAATGTTCAGGTTGATTCATTGTGATTTTCTTCAGTGATGATGGGTTTTCAATGATTGGTTGGATTGCAGTGATGATTGATTTTGAGCTTCAATGTTGCTGATGGGTCCAATATGAAAATTGGATGAAACGTGGCCTTCATATTGTGTTGTTGTGTACTAGGAGTATCCAATCTGAAAATTTATCAAACGTAATCCTTGGAGGAAGAGATAAGGTCATAGCATATGTAGGCTAGCACCTATGTACTGGTAAACATATCAGCCAGTACAAAAGCCAGGGGGTCGGAGATCCCTTCTAGTAGCAGCTAGAAAATGAGTGAAGGTTGGAGCTTTCTTTAGGCCAACGCCTACGTCCTAGTAAACATATTGGTTAATACAAGAGCTAAGGGGTTGTAGCTCCCTTCCAGTAGAAGCTGGAGAAGGAGAGAAGGTTGTAGCCTTCTGCATGTGGGTTCCTTCATACTGGTATGAGTCTCCACTAGTACAAGATTGTAAACATGTTTTTCTTATATTAAAAGGAGACAAAGAGGGCAGTAGCAGGTGGTTTTTCGTCCACATTGGGTTTCCACCTTAAACCTTGGTGTTCATGTGTGTTTCCTATGTGTGATTGCTTAATATGTTATTACTTCATATTGTTAATTAAGTACTCATGCACTGATTAAAGGTCAACATATGATGAATTAGCTAAATCATAATTTCACTAGATATATGTTGGTTCTCTTAAGAACAGTTGCATGCACATGCAAGTTCCATTTACAAAAGTAGCGTATATAAATCTGATTATGAAAATAAAAATTTAGTAAGTTGATAATACTGATTCACCCCCCCCCACGCCCCCTCTCAGTGTTATTTCCAACAAAAGTTGCATATGTGCCAAAAAAAATTCAATTTCATGGAAATTATTCATTTGTGCGCAAACAACTTTGATTCAAGAATAAGAACAATTGTGCCACCTACGAAAAATATTCCTTTGAATCTGAAGGCATTCAAATGGATATTCAAGCTACTCAAACCTAATATACGCTTAAAATTGTTAGAAGCAAATAATTTCCCGAAGTCAAAGGGAGATGCGGCTAACATTGTTGGAGATTTCATTTCGCCAAATTGTCAATTTCATTTCAATCTTTCTATTCTAGATATTTCTTTGTTTAAACAGTCATTTAGGGACATTGTTGTCTCTATGCATGCATGATGGGCCAAGAAAGTACAACAAATGTTCCAAAATGCATCCTCTATATGCTTTATCATACATACAAAAAAGATTGTATATTCGATTGGGTTGATATCCCTTCTAAGGAATTAGATTTTTAGTTAGTTAGTTTATCCAAGACAAGTTAGTTTATCCAAGAAAAATAGGTATTTCATGATGGCGTATTTAATAATAACTTTCTTTTTCAGCCATGTCTTTTGTACTTCATTGTTTCTACAAAAATTGTTATAGATAAGTATTTATATTTATTATTTTTTATTTTTTATTTTTTTGAAGTTTGTAGGCAATATCATGACTAACTGGTTATATTTGAAAGCAAAAAGAAAATACAATTTATTTCTTTGTCATTTACTGTTGGATAAATCATAGTGAAGAATGCGACTCATGTTACAGAGCTCACAAAGACTTTACATCCTTTTAACTTAAGTGAATCTGAAGCCATTAAAGACTTTGATAAGGAGGGTCTATTTAGCGCACACCTCAAAACTATTGGGTACATGAACTTGTTTCCATGCTTTAAAGAGAAAAGCAATAAAAATCAAAATGCATCAACAAAAAATCAAGGGCTATTCATAGATACTAAAGAAATTGATGAAGAATCAACCATCAAAGAGCAATTTGTACCTTACACAAACGATATTGATGTGATTTCATCCTCAAGTCAAAAAAAGAAAAAAGATACTGCAACTACAAAACTAGTTCATGATGGGCTATCAGGTAGTAGAAATTACAAAGAGCCTAATCAGATATACACTCTAGAAAGAGTGTATATTTCTAAATCAACAAAATCCAAAATTCCTATGTAAATAGGAGGCATTAAAGGGGTTATAGATGTAGAAGTTGACAATGTTGTGCCACCTGATTGGGTTAGTGCTTGTTTAGTAGAAAATAAAAATAAAAATAATGAAATAAATTACTAAAGGATTTTCTACTTTTGATGATTGTTTTGTCACATTTCAAAATGGAAAGTATGACAAGGGGAGTGAAAAATTGAGTATTTAAAAAATAAAGGTTCATAACAAAAAGGTTATTGATTAAATAGAAATGCATGTTGATCTCTCTAGTGTTAATAGAACCACATGGCTCATGAAATTGCATTCAATCTACCAGTGGCGTACTTGCACAATTTGTTAGCCAATAGGAAGCAGAAAGAATGTGACTAAAGGAAGAATAAAAGTCCTAGAATATGTTCTAAATATGGGTCCTTTGTTGATTACTCCATTGGCACATCAAATAGATTTGATAAACCTATAAATCTCCTTAATGTAGTGAAAACATGTATTATCAGTAAGATTGCAAATTATTGAACATGCATGGAAAGAAACTTTCAATTTGGAGCAATTATTACAAATAACTAAGTCATTTTTCAAGTGAATTGAACGTGATTTTGAAGGAGGCATGTATTTTGTAAACAATGACTTACATGCTTTTAGCTACCAGAGGCTTGATTTACTCTTTGATCTAGAGAAAAAAGGGCAGGAATTGTCAAATGTTAATAAGATGAAGCAAATCAAAGTTGCATAGTCTGAAAGAATCAAAAGATTGATGAGCATTATTTTTGAATGTGGAAACATAGGGAATCGAAGAACAAATTCCTATGTCAAGGTTGTATAGATTATGTAGGATCTAAATGGTTCATGCATCACATGTGACTTTGGATTAATTTTGAGAGAAACACCGACCAATGAATTAGATAATATAAAACAATCAAAGGCAACAAAATTCGATAGTATAATTGATTTTAATACAAAGGAAATTAGCGAATGCATTATTACTTTGTTAATGTTAATGAACATAACTTTTCTTTAGTTGCACAATTGAAAGAAGAAACTAGGGAAATTTAGAAGGAGATATTCAATGAACATTTCAAACAGGAAATTATAGTTTCTCCTACGAATATTACATCCAAACCAAGCTAAATAAATTACTTGAACAAATAAAAAAACCAAAAAACAGTTGATAGTTAAACAATTGGGATCTATGATTTTACATATTGTGAGTGTTCTTAAATCTTGGAACATTTGTTTTCCTGTTTACTGATTATTAGATGTCCAGGGTTAGATATGTTATCATGATCTAAGACAATTTTTGGACGCAGTTTCTTTCTTTCCTTTGCAAGTACCTTTTTCATATTGTCGTTCAGGAGCCCAATCCTAGTATTCATTGAGACAAATTCATTTAATTTTGCAGTTAAGTATAAATATTTTGATAAGTGCTTTAGGAATCAAACATTATTCTCTACACCAAAAAAACTTGAAGTGGTTTAATATAAAAAATATAAATTTAGTTACATAACACCTTCCATTCTTACATGCCTTCCTTTTTCTAGATAGCTTTGTTTTAGAGTTAAATTATCATTTATTATGCATATTTAATTCATTATAGAAGAGTTGTTTCTATTTTTGGAAATGTAGGTGCCAAAAGTTAAAGAGACAAAAATGTGAAATGGTCCTAGTGAATAAGTTAGTGAGCTTGGATATCAAAAAAGTCTCATTATGTATATGAGAAACCTTGAGAATAAAAACATATTGATCATAGTAAACCAAGAGTTTCAAAGACTCTATTGAATTTTGGTTGCATTTTTGATTACTTTATTCCAATTGAGCCTGTTTAACAATTTGGTAAAGGTTCTCAAGTAAATGCTTTGCATAAGATCTTGCATAGGTATCAATTCCATGGCATTGACAAAAAAAATTAATTGAACACAAGTTTTGGAGAATCTATTTTGAGATTTTATCCTATATTCAATGTTGTGTAATTGAATTCTCTATCATTGTCCAAAAACATTGATTGAAGACAAGTTATGGAGCATATGATTTGCACTTTTATATTATAAATAATATTTTGTATTTGATGACAACGAAAATGAACATTCAACAATAGTTTTGGATTTGATTTATTTGTTCCATTTGTAGCATTTATTTTAATCATCTCTATTACGAGTAGATATGTGGTATTCATGTTTCTACATTTGTATTAATTATTATTCAATATTGATTAATTTGTGTAAATTCCAAGACTATTCACCAATTTTGTGGACAATTTTGAGATGATGTTTTATAGAAGTTGTTGAAAATATACTTTGAGCTTTTATATTGTATCTAATGTTCTTTTGTTGATCGGAATGAAAATGAATGTTCAATAATAGTTTTGGTTGTTAGAAATTTGTTACATATTTGACGTTTATTTTAATCATAGCAATGATAGTTGACATTTGAATTTGGGTACAATTCTTGTTATTGTAACTATTTTCATTATTGCTAAAGACTTTTCAAGCACAAACAATGATCACTCTGTTCTAATTCTGAATCTATTTACCAATTTTGTGAAGTGCTATGAAATGATGTTTTTGCAAAAGTTTATGCGGTTATGATTTGTTCTTTTCGTTACTTAAAGAGCTTTCATGCACAAACAATGATCACTCTGTTCTAATTCTGTATATGTTTACTAATTTTGTGAAGTGCTCTAAAATGATGTTTTTGCAAAAGTTTTCGAGGATAAGATTTGTGCTTTTACCTGTATACATTGTTTACTTTTACACAGACTTTAGCCTATGACATGACTTACTTTGGCATAGTATTCAGCTGAGCACATTCTTTTTCGTCTCAACGTTTTTCTTTCGCTATACATACTCTATTTTTCAAGTTCATATACATTTTCATCTCCATAAATTTTTTTTGATACATCCATATTTTCTTCAAATCAAATGTTGCAGATACGCACAAGTTTTTCATTTTCCATAGACATTGTTCCCTTCGCAGATTTGTTCTGCACATTATGATCTCGTACAACACTTTTACGCAAGTCGACAATGGTTAACCAAACTTACATTTTGTCTCATTTGCAAATGCAATATGAATAGTTTCCATATCTACTTTAGTTGTGCACATATCTTTGTTTGATAGTCTTTAGTTCATTTAGGTCTTAGTTTTTCACATCTGTTATTTAACATGTCACTCAGTTCACAAATATTTGTAATAATATTTTCATTTTGTAACTAGCAATAGAATCTAGGAGGTTGAATCAATAATCAAAGACATTTGTGTAAAATATTTACTTGAACTACCAAAAAAGCATCATGAGGAGGGTCTTTTGCATAGATCCCTTACTTTTACCAATGTTAGTGCTAATAAGTTTTTTTTTACCACAAGCACTTGCAACATAGGTCAATAGACATTAGAAAATGAGAAAAACTATCATTTTTCATTTTATTTATATGTAAATGACATTGGAAATCTAAATACAATTATCAACAAACATTTCCGATTTCATATACTTGTTGAATTGTTCCATATGCCATATTTCTTTTTCCATTTTTCCATATGAGTAGTTATAATATTATATAGAGAAACTAACTTTCAATTACCTTCTGCACAAGTGGATTTCAAAATGATTCTAATCTATGCAAATATGTAGGGAAAGCCATAATTAGTTTTTTAATACTAAATGTTGAGCCATCTACAACACACTCAAATTCTACAGGTTCTCACATTAGCCAATAAAAATCCAATGAAGACATATAATGTAGCACAACTTTTATTATTTTGATTATCGAAATATTGTGTTTATATGTATTAACCTTTAACAGTTCAAGAAATGTTATATATTTAAATCCTTTCTTTTCAATTAATTAAATTTTGTTTTATGAATTGTGGAAATGTGGAGGAAGCGTTCATTGTGCTTCTTTTGTATTTCGCACAATGAAAATGTAACCCTATAGAGTAACACTACAAAATAATTATTGAATGAAAATTATTCACACCAAACGAATTATCGTTTTAATGTGAAAGGTCAAGTTTTTTTATTGTATAAAATAATATAGTCCTTGCCCCCGCACTTGCCACACACCCTTTCTCCACACAACAAAATAATATCAATTAACACAACTCCTCCTTCCCCACTCTCTCCCCCCCCCCAAGCCCCACTTACGTAAGGGACCTGCAACCTTGGCAGTTCTCATTGTTCATTTTAATAATATGTAAATGGAATGGAAATCTAATTACAATTATCAATAGACATTTTCAATTCCATACACTTGCTACATTGCTCTATATGTCATCTTTCTTTTTCCATGTTTCTATATGAGTAGTTAGAATAGTATATTGATAAGCTAACCTCCAATTATGTTCCGTAGGAGTGGATTTGAAAATGATTCTAATCTATAAGACTATGTAGTGTAAGCCATAATTATTTTTTTAATATTGGTTATTGAACTGTCTATAGTGCACTCAGTATCCGTCGGTGCAGGTTTTCACATTAGTTAATAAAAGTTGCTAAGAAAACATATAATTATGTATGGTCAGTTTTATTATTTTGATTATCAAAATCTTGTAGTTGTATGTTTTAATCTTTTAAAATTTAGGTAATATTAAATATTTAAATCCTTTGATTTTAATTAAGTTAATTTCATTATACATAGTGTAAAACATGAAGGTTCATCGTGTTTGTTCCGTACTGTGCACCTTTTCATTCCTCACAATGAAAACATAAGAATAATTATTTCTATATACATCAAAATCCAATATAGGCTTATTTCTATATATATCAAACTCTAATATAGGCTAAAATACTATGTTATGTAGTAACCCTGAAAAATAATGATACAATGGACATTTGTTCACAACAAATGAATTACCCTTTTAATGTGAAAGGTAAAGTGTTTTTAGTGTGCAGAAAAGGAATATGTGTGGAAGAACATTTATGTCGTGCTTTTCACATCTCTGTACACATTTCTCTACTGCACAAATTGATGTCATAGAGATTTTCTTTGTCTTTCTCTTTATTTGCGTGTCTGTAAGGCATCAATTTTCATGATTTTTTGACACATGCAAAATGTCACATAAACTTAATCAATGTTTGGTGGTATGCATTAATGTCTATTAGAAAATTAATTAAGGCTTACTTCTACAACCACCAAAAGCTACACAATCCCTAAATCTAAATATACTTCTTAAATGTCTATAGACATAATACAAGGGATGTGATAGTGCAAGTAGTACCTAATCGACATGCAATCAAGACATTGTTTAAGTTCTTAATATAATTTAATCTAATTCATTGCGTAATGATTAGTAGTTGTAAACAAAGTAACAATGTGCAGAGCGCTCTATACTCAACATTAAAAAATTAAATGTAAACCATTTTGGCATTTTTTTAGCTAATTGACACATAATCAGTAGATTGTGCACTTTGCATCAAGTATCTATCGAAGAAAATTGCAAGAATGGGAGGTGACACGACATAGAAACCACCAACACAACCATGAAATCATTTCGTGGTAGACCTAGTTGAATGCATCTGCAGACAATATTTTTGTTATGTTGTATTGACAACCTATACAATAATTGTCATGATGATAGTGAATCGATATTTATTTTATTTCATAAATTTGTACCACTTAGTACACATATATCGACGATATTAATGCAATAGTGATTTGCAAAGTAAAAGAACAAGTTGGTTTTGGACTTTCAAGATTTATTTCCACTACTTCCCATAGACATCCATTTTGGTATTTTGAATTGATATTTATTGAGAGTGTTATGTATAATAGATCTCACACGCTAAATAGTAACATTTACTAATTACATAGCATATCGAGAAATATATAGTTAAATGGAAAAAGTTATCTTAATTTATACGATTAACTCATTTTCTTTTATCCATGGGGGCTTCCAGCAATCGAGCACATATAGGTAGGATGCGAACTCAATAATAATGGAGGAGAAGAATAGCGATAAGATTTGGAGTAGAAAACTAACAAATGTAGAGTGTGTTCCAAAATTCTTTGATTTCACACAAATAAATGAACACATTGAACATAAATTAGCATAAACTATTAATTCATGATTGGTAGCATTAGTTCTCAATTGCTTTTGTCAAAAATCATGGATGCAAAAGACAATTGTCATTTTTAACAATTACAATCTTTGCTTCTATAGACTATGAGTATTCGTGTATGATATACACATAAACCAAAGTTTTCATTGCAAAAACTTTAATAATTAAAAATAGCTAATTAATTGATTAATATGTAATATCGTGTGGAAGGGAGGTATACAGAAGAAATGTGCAAGGGGAATGTGTATGGAGATACAAAACATGGCAAACGAGAGTTTGTATTTCTTGCTCGGTGCAGTTGACTAGAGCGTTTTGTGATAGTTAGCTTTGTACTGTAGTCTTAAAAATTGTGTGTCATGTTATTCATAAATAAAATTTGGTTCAGCTGTTTTTGTACTCAAATATCAAATAAAATGAATCGACATCGACATTGTAGTGGGGACCAAATCAACCACCAAGTTTCTTCATGCTAGAGGTAGTTGAACAGGCATAATATTTTTTTGCGATTGTCCTTTTACAATTTTCTATTTACAATTATTATTGACAGTTTCTAAGCTAATTGTAATAATCACAAATAATTCATAATTATTTTAGATCATAATTTATGTCTCTTATGACACATATATCAATGATATTAAAGCAAGAGAAAAATGTGGAGTAAATAGACAAGATGGTTTTGGAATTTCGAGATTTATTTCAATTACTTCTCATAAACGTTGGCTTTAATATATTCAATTGTTATTTATTGAGAGTGTCGTATGTAAACAATTTTCACTCAAGAAATAGTAACTACTAGTCATTGTGACTCGAGCGAAGAATTGCAAATTTAAATGGGATTAACAACAAAATGGGTAGGATAGAAAGGAAAGAACTTGTTTGCACTCATACAACTAAATAATTTTCTCATATATATCAGAAATTTCACTATTCATTTGCATATTAATGATATATGAATCTATCAACGAAAAAGAAAAGAAGAAACGACATTTGCAATAGCAAATTGACAAATGTTGTAGAAATTTTTTTTCTTGAAAGTGTGCAAAACAAATAGTTTCCTAATCTCAAAACTTTGTGGGGTCAACATTATTCAACAGTTCATTTCCTCAATTTCTCAGGTTATTTCCATCTTTTTGTTCTAGATATTTCTTCCTTTACAAATTCATGGAGGGATTTATGTTAGCTCTTTCCCCGCTCAATGAACACAGGAACTACAATGAATGTCCAAAAATACATTCTCTATTTTCTTTCTTAATAATACAAAATAGATTATATATTCGACTAAGCTAATATGATTCTTAATGAATTAGCTTTACAATTAGTCACTTTTTCCAACAATAATAGGTTCATTATGATGGCATGTCTTTGACGACTTACCATATTAACAAAAACAAACAAAAAATTAATCAAAGAACCAATGCAATTTTTGTATCTCATGATGTCCAAGAAAATAGTTTGTTTAAATCTTTATCTAATTCAAAATGAATTTGCACAACAGATCATTTTCAAGAGTTACAAAGAACCAAAAATCAAGGCTGATAATGGATATTTAAAAATTTGTTCAAGAAACCAGTGTTAGCAGGGAAGAAAAATACAAGCAAAGAGGTGTAAATCCTACACAACAATATGCAGCTTCCACACCTGGTACTAGTGTAACTTCATTCTATCATCAAAGAAAGAGTCTACAATCACTGGAAAATTGGTTCATGGTGAGATATCATGTGGTGGAGATGATGAAGAGCCTCTTAGAGATTCACTCTAGATAAAGCGCATATGGTTCAAATAGCCAAATCCAAAATTCTCGCAAAAAGAGAAAGCAATGAACAAGTTATAGACATGGAAAATGACAATGATGTAGCACATGATTGGGTTACTTATTGTTTAACAAAGAATTAGAAAATAATAGAGCAAAATGCAGAGGAGATCATTATTTCTTACGAACATCCTATCACATTGTGAAATGAAAAATATGACAAGGGAAACAAAAAATTAAGAATTGAAAAAGTAAAAGTTCATAATAAAAGGGTTATGATCAATAACAAATGGAAATTGATGTGTCTGGTGTTGGAGCCAAGAGGCTCATGGTATTTCATCAATCTATTGGTCAATCACTTGCACAGTCTATTGATGAACAGAAAGTAGAGAATCTAAGACTTAAAAAAGAAGAAGAAGAAGAAGAAGAAGAATCTAGAAGACACTCTAAATTGCAGTCCTCTATTAATGACTCCACTAGGAATATGGACACCACAATTGTCAATTTCTACACCTACTACATTGCATAGATCTAATAAAGTTTTCAATCTCCTTAATGCAATGAAATCACATATCATCAAAAACACATGTGAAAGATTAGAAACTATTGATCATGCATATCAAGTAACTTTTGATTCATTGAGTTTGCAACAAGAAATTAATACATTTGTTTTTGTAGCTAATAGTAATCTTAAGCTAGATAGGAAATTTGTTGACAATGATTTAATTTCTTTTATTCAGAGGCTTGAATTACTCTCTGATATAGAGAAATAAAACAAAGGAATTCCAGATGATAATTGAATAAAACAAGTGGTAACTAGATGGTCTGAGAGAATTAACACAATATAGGACATATTTTCTGAATGTGATAGCATAGATACTAGAATAGGTTATTCCTTTTTGAAGGCAACAAATTTTGTACAGGACCTAAAAGGTCCACACATCATACAAAATTCTAAATTAATTTCAAGTGACATGTTGAAAGCTTAATTAGACAAGGTAAAACAGTCAAAGGAAATGAAGTTTGATATAACATAATTTATTTTATTGCAGAAGAAATTACCAAATGGCTAATTAATTTTGTTAGAATGAATGATAAGAAATCTTTCTTGGTTGTGCAATTGCAAGGGGCTAGAAAAATTGAAAGGGAGTTACAATTTCCCGTGACAAAAAAATCATTAAAACTATGGTGGAATTTGTTTTTGAAGAAATCATGACTCTGATAGACATATAATTGATATATAGTCATGGTGGATGCTTTACATACTATAAGTGTTCTAAAATCCTTCAACATTTGATTTTATGTTTACTAGTATTAGATAATTCATCTTTGTTGATTATGTTACCATGATCTTAGCTAATTCCTATATACAAAATCTTGTTTTTTGTTATAAATGTCTTTTTCATATTACAATTCATAGGGAGCCCAATCCCAGTTCCCATTGGGACAAATGCATTTACTTTTGCGATTTTATATTAGGATTTTCAATTCTTGTTGTTACAATTCTAACTTTGTTCAACAATTTCGTTTTTATGATTGTGTTTTTAATATGATCTTTGTTTATATATGAATTATAGTTATGGTGTTTGACATTTGAATCTGGATACAATTTTTGTTATTGTAACTGCATTTCTTACTCTTCAATGCTTCTCAAGCAAAAATTTGAGTCTGTGCCAAGTGATAACACTTTTGTATACGTTTTTGAACATATGATTTGACCCTTTGTATTACATCTAATGTTGTGTTATTGATTAAAATGAAAATGAACATTTGACAATTGTTTTGAATATCAGGAATAAATCTCTGAAGAATACAATTCTAACACAATATCTTTAGTATTGAATTAATTTCATTGTACGGATATGAAAATATGGAGGAATATTTCATTGTGATTCCTCCACACTCCCGCATTATGCACAATCAAAGCTCCCTCCGCTATACATGATGCTAATTTGAAATGTCATAAAAAGGGAAAAATGGAGAAAAATAACACAAGAGAGAAACATTTTACATGGCATTGGAGAAATTAATGAAGAGAAATAGCCACAAGCATTATTGTTAAGTGTTTTTATAACCCTGATTGTTTAAGAATATTTAGTGTTTTCAATTGTTTCAATTAAGAATAGTTTCAATTAAGACAATGATAACTTTTCTAAGAGGTGTGTTTCTATTCGATTTATTCTCATTTTATGATTATTATTTCATTATACAACTTTGTGTTTTTTTTCTATATATTTTTATGTACTCTATGATATGTAATCTTGTATAGAGGAAGGCATACATAAATGTATGCATACATACATACATACGAAGCTTTGTAATTGAAAGTAAATGTAGTGTCCTTTTTGTGCATGTGAGAAAGGATTGTTGTGTAGGAGAATGGGTGTGTGGAGCAAGGAACATAAACTTTAACTTGTAATGTGGCAGAAACTTTCATCTGCAATGTTGCGGTTCTCGGCATAAATTTCCTGATAACAAATTTCTTTCACACGCTTATTCTGTTGGATGCTTTCAAATACTATTAATTAAATATTTATTATCAAATATTCAATTAAGTGCCTTTTTAATGCATGTCTTTACGAAAAAACCTAGTATCCAATATTAAATAAAGTGTCATTTTGAAACACATAAGAAAGGAGTCTTGTGCATGAAAAAGGGTGTACAAAGAAATGAACATAAAATTCAAATACTATTAACTAAATACTTATTATTGAATACTCAATTAAGTGTATTTTTAATATGGGTAAGGAAGAAGTGTTCTACGAGAGAATGAGTGTGTGTTGCAAGGAACATAAACTCTTTATGCACAATGTTTTATATTTTCGTAAGCTTTAGTGTAAGAGAGACATTTACTGTGCAGAATTTGCATCTACGGAGGAAGATTTCATTACGTCTATGCAGAAAAAGAATTTGTTATGTATAATGTGGATAAGATTTCATTGTGCGCAAATAGCTCAATAAAACTTTCATTTTACAGAGAAGAACTTCATTACGAAAATGATATGTAATATTGCTTCGTATTTTCTTCATATGAATCTCAAGACTTCACACATTGTATCAATTGGCACAGGGAAGATTGTGATTTTATGGGCTTAATATGCCTTCGTATATGCTTAATATGAATTTCCAAACTCTCCACAATGGACGAACCTACACTTTCGTATACATTCCCCTCCGCACAAATTAATTGATATATAATATTGCTCAGTATTTGCTCAATATGAATTTCCACACTCCGCACAATGTATGAATCCACACCTTCGCACTTTGAACAATGTATAAAAAATTATAAGACTTATTAGTGATCGGCCACATCTATGGAATGTGGAGATGTGGAGAAAACTACATGGACTTGCCTTTCATTATATGCAGTGCTGAAGTGAAAACACAAGAATATTAATAGATATAATTCTCAAGTAATGATAAAACACATATTCTTCATTTTGTGCGAATTGTGGAGGTGCGAATAACAACAAAACATGTACCCTATTTACCTTAATCAATTAATTAATAGTAAACCAATTTAGTATGAGGAATCGATGAACGAACAAAAAAGGATAATTTTGTGAGTGGCCATTTCATTAGAGAGTGCTCTAACACTGTTATGCTTGAGATAATGTGGATCATCTTTCGTTGTTCAGAAGTAGTGCAACAAACCCTTCATTGCATTAACAACAACTTTATTGTGGGTACAAAATCTAAGTGAGCAAGGGAGTTTTAAAGACCAATAACTATATTGATTTAATCTTTTTTCCTCCACACTCCATGTAATGATAATTTAGTATGTAGAGTCGAGGCATCAACAAAAAAGGCTAATTTTGTAGTACACATAGGAAAGAGAAAGGGTGTGCAGAGAACACATAGGTGCGAAGGTAAGGAAGTACAAAGAACCACTATGCAAAATAAAACCTTCAACTCCACTTACGCACTCGATACTTTTCGCACACTCTTTCTCCTTCCTTCACATGTCTATTCAACACGTAATGCTTATTTAGTATGTAGAGTTGAGGCATCAACAAAATAGGCTAATTTTGTAATATGCAAAGGAAAGAGAAAGAGTGTGCGGAGAATGCATATGTGAGGTGGTAAGGAAGTACAAAGAACTACTATGCACAATAAAAACTTCAACTCCACTTACATACTCTATACTTTTCGCACACTCTTTCTCCTTCCTTCACATATCTGTTCAACACACCCTTCCCCTCCCAAACCCCACCATAGATATTTAACCTCCAATACCAAGGTTCATAATTACGATCCCAACGAATAATTTATCAGATACGACATTATGCACACTGAAACTTCGTACCCTCAATAAAATATATTTCTACATTTCCTAGTGCAATTGGATAAATGCACGAAGTTATGTGAAGATGGCTTTCATTATGCAGAATACGAACTTCTAGAAAAATATTTCATTATGCACAATGTGGATAAGCTTTCATTGTGTGGAAATCGCTGAATAAACCTTTCATTGTATGAAGAAAAGCTTCATTGTATAACTTATATGTAATATTGCTTAGTATTTGCTTCATATGAATGTCAAGGCTCTGCAAAATGTATCAATCCATACAAGGAATATTGTAATTCTCTAGGCATAATATTCCTTAGTATATGCTTAATATGAATTTCCGAGCTCTGCATAATGGACAAACCTACACCTCCACATACATTCCCCTCTGCACAAATAAACTGATATATAATATTGGTCAATATTTGCTCAATATATGATATATAATATTTCTTAGTATTTTTTTAAATACAGAGATCTGAACGCAAAAATAATGAAAATTTGTCAAAATGCGGGCACAAGAAAATGTGGACCCTGCAGAAAGAAGCATGGTGTTAATCCCCAACCCTGCAATTTGAGTAATGTATCGAAAATTCAAGACATTTTGTTGATCAATTACATGTGCGAAATGCGAAAGTGTGGAGAAAACTATGCAGAGCTGTCTTCCATTGTGCATAATGCAGAATGCGTAAGTGCAAACGCGTCAATAACGACAGATAGTTGCATATGCCACATTTTTTGCTAAGTGCGGAAGTGCAAATAATGACAAAACATGTTCCCTTCATTTCTTTAATCAATTAATTAGTAGTAGAGGTAGGGACTATGTTGCATTGCAACTATTACCCTGGCTTAAATTCCTTTTTGGAATAATAGGTTAAAATTATATATTATATATTAAAATATAAAACATAGAAAGTAAGATGAATACGAAGGCCTATGATAATAAACAAATTATTAGATATTAATATTGTATTTTATAATATATCACAATGTAAGATGAATGTTAAGATAGGAAATATACAGATAAAGTGTACAACTATAAATCTTTCTCTTTTAATGGATCCATTTTTTAATGAGGGTTAATGATTTGAAATATATTTATGGTCACTTATATTTGTATTAATATAATTAAATTGGATAATATTATATATATATATATAGTTAAATAATTATAATATGAATTTGGGTTTTTAATAAATATTTTAAATAACAAAAACTATAACTATATATAATTACCTAATAAAAGTAAACATCAAGTTTAAATCTTTTAAACCATAATAAACAAAATATATGTTTTAATTTTTAAGGAAAACATTTTTTAAATAATTAATTAGTAAAATTGATTATAAACTTATTATAAGCCTTTCAGTTAAATAGTTACAGAATTATCTTTATTTTACAAAATCACACTAGAAAAAATAAATGTTTGATCTTTAATTGTTCTTGTCTCAAAATCAAATTTGGATATGGTAAGACATGAGATTGAGAACATTTATAAGTTTCTTCTATCATATTAGTATTTTACATATGCATGTTAGAATTGGAAGATTTAGGGTTTAGCTATAAATTTGAAAATAAAATCTTAAATAATTGATTTAAGAAGGATGTCTATGAAACACAATTTAAATGAATGACATTCGCTTTATGTACTAGACATAAAGGTGGACTAGGGAAAAGGTTATCTACTATATATGCAAAGGGATTTGGGGAAAGAAGAGGTAACTGTACAACTTTGAATAATGCTATAAAGTTGAGAGTAGAATTTTGAAAATGAAAATGATGTGTGGAAAACAATTTTTTTTAAAGATAAAAAGCGTTTCTAGTGTTATAAAATGTCCAATATTTGGAGTGGACATTTCACCTTTAATTTCTATTTTAGATGATTTAAAATAAAATATATAGTATATATATGGTTATATGGTAGAAGTAGATTTAATTAAATAAAATTTTATAAATAATTTTTATTTTTTGAAAATTTTTATAAAGTTTAATAATAATTTATTTGAAAAATATGGTAGTGAAATAAAAAGGCATAATAAATTTATTTAAGTATTTGTTTAATTATTTAAGATGGTGGAGATTTATTTTTAATTTTTAATTGGGTGAAGTTAGAATCATATATGAGGGTGGGTGAGAGGAATATTATGCAAAACATATTACTACTAATAGGAATGCTTTTTGTAAGGACAGAGACATTCAAAAACGTTTGTAGAGTAAAATTGCTATCACCATCTCATCTCTTTTTTTTGCATTCTTTGTTGTCATGAGTGTGATGGGTGGCAAATGATCAATATCCATGTAACATGTTGGTGTTTCTTCTTTGTGAAGGTCGTTGAGATTAGCATTTAAGTAGAAGAAACTTCCCAATCTTATTGATAACATGTCTTTGTAACATCCAAATTTGATTTTGACAGCTCTTGGTAAAAATTCAATGGTGTTGTTGACCCACCAATTCACCATTGTTTCACTTGAGACACATGGAATCAATACTATTTTAACATCAAAGTGGTGTTGCAACTACGATAGGGTCATGACACGCAACAGTAGAGGTGTTGCAATAATGTAACAACACCATGAAAGTAGAGCTATTGTAACAATTGTCACCACAACGTTGTAACTTATAAGAGGTGTTGCGGCAACACAACAATAGAGTGGTCACAACACTATAAAACAGGGAGACACAACAATGGTGGAGTATACAAAGCCTACACATAGGATATTAGAAGAATAGAATTTGCAAAGAATAAAGGAAGCACAACACTTACAAACATTCAACATAGGGAAAGGATATTTGATCTTTTTTCTCAATTTAAATGAGTGGGTATTTGTGTCCACTGTTGGAAATACTGAGAGGGGGGTGAGGCTCCAACCTCCAAAGCACCCACTCTGTTTTGTCAAGGCACCAACCTTGGACTTAGGAGCACCAACTCCCAGGATACAATCCTTCTAGTTTTGAGGCACCAACCTCAAGGGCTCCAACCCTCTGCTATCAAGGCACCAACCTTGGATATAGGAGCACCAAATCCAAGGACACCAATCCTTCCAACTTCTAAGGCACCAACCCCAAGGGCTCCAACCCTCTATTGTCAAGGCATGTTTGATAGTAATGTTCTACTCCCAAAACTCTTCTTTACTGAGTTCTGTCAGTTTTCAGCTTCACTGTAGTCTCTATGCTACAGCATCAATGGCAACCAGTCTTCTTATGAAGAAGCCTTTACAACTCTTCATACTTTCCACACAGAGTCTGCAAAAATTATCTCATGATGATATCAAATAGCCATCATGATCCCTAATAATGTCTCCACACAGCTTTAGTGAGTCTGTACAATTAGCTGCATTAAGCTCTGCACAAGAACCGACTCTCTGTTTCAAGCCTATGTTCTACCAGTCACAATAAATGCTTCAGGCATGACTGCTTCTCACTGTTATCTTACTTCCCAGAACAAAAATCACATATGCTTCAATACTGGTGTTGGTTACTGTTCCCTTCAAGCGATATCAAATGAAACTTTATTTATTATATCACAGAATTGTTCTTCAGTATGCATTATGTACCTGATTAATTCTTCACAGGTCTGAGTTTTTCATAGGGTAACACGATCATCAGAGTTGCTTGTCCATTGGCTTCCTCCTATCTTGTTGGACCTTCGGCTTCCTCCTGTCCTGCTGGACCTTCGGCTTCCTCCTGTCCTACTGGACGTTCGGCCCTTTTATGTCATGTTGGACCTATGACTTTCTCCTTTCTTCCAGTTCGCCAACCTCTAAACTTTGTAGTTTTTAACCCTATACAGAAATTACCTGCATACGAATTCTAAATCACAGGAAAAAATAAAAATGCGAGAGCATAACACATAAAACACATATACACAGAGATTTCCCACTGGATCCCAAACGGACTCCAGCTTGATTTTTCATTATTTCCTTTCATGTTACAATACTTATTTAACATGCGAAGCATCAATACCATGACCGCGAAACCATTGCGTCATACCATGGACAAAAACCATTGCTTCTAAAAAAAAAACATGTGCGAAAATCATGCGGCAAAACCATAGGTGGGTCTACCCACTAACATAGGGTCCAAAACCAAAATTTTCTGGGGCGCTGCCCCAGACCCCATAAAGTGGGGTTACAGGTACCCCTCAAACCCCCTATTAACTATGTGGAAAGAATATAACACAACCCAACAAACTTTCCTTGTTCTCTGTTTTATATGCCTTATATACCTAACCTTTGGCTTCCTCCTTGATCGCTTGAGCTTCAGCTTCCTCAACGCTCGCTCGACCTTTAGGCTTCCCTCCTCTAGTAGCTTTTTCTTCCTCTGCGCTCGCTCGTCCATCTATGCTCGTTTCATTCTTCGGATTCCCAATTCATGGCTTCCTCTGTCTATTCGAGTGTTCCAATACTCACAAGACACGTAAGTGTAGAAGAGAGGCCATATTATAATAATATTTCATATTAAAGAAATAAATATATCAGAGAGGCCCCCCCTTTT
This sequence comes from Pinus taeda, assembly GCA_000404065.3. NCBI lineage: Eukaryota > Viridiplantae > Streptophyta > Pinopsida > Pinales > Pinaceae > Pinus > Pinus taeda. The sequence goes on along the minus strand of APFE030276077.1, from coordinate 53,193 downwards.
TTTTCAATATTCATACAATGGACCCAAACCTATCAGCAGCATTTATTTGACTGTAAGTCCTGGGCAACACAATTATTGGAACCACAGGAATACATGAATATACATTCTCCGAACACATAAGGTCGGACTTCAAATGCATTATGCCCACATCAATAACTTCATTGGGTCCGCTCCTCCACAACTTTATCGCAATCGATAGATTTGCACATAACATAGCCAATTCCCCGATACCTGGACGCGATATTATTATAAGTTGTTTTTAATAACTCTGTCAAGTCCACACACACACATATATCGCAATCAGTGCTTTCAATGTGGCAAGGCTTTAAGCCTTTAAACCTAGGACCATACAACATATCTTTCGACGTGGTGGATGCGATATTACAATAGGGTGCATTACAATGGAGCAGCAGGTCCGCAGTATTATCGCAATCGGAGTTTTAATGTGACAAGGCTTTAAACATTGTGATACATAACTCCTGATACGGCAGACACAATATACCATTAGAGCTTGATATAATAGGACCATGGGGTCCGCAACTATATATAGAAATCGGCTATTTCAATGTGGCATCCCGTTAAAACTTATGATATGATAATTCTAATGAGGTGGATGTGATATGATATTAAACGGTTGTTGATACATCCGTCGGGTCAATGTATTATTGTAGTTTTCCCTTGTTACCTCTCTTTAAGACTTGCGATTGTTGCAGATGTGATATTACAATAGAGCATATTGTTATGGATCTGTAATACATATTGTAGTCGAGGGATTCAATGTGAAACATAATAAAGCGATCAAGCCACTGATATTGATTTTTCACGGTATTCCTTAGCGATCCTCCACTATTGATCTACTCACGTTCCGATGGTTAACACTTAACCCGATCAACCCAGAACTGTCCCTTGATCCTTTGTCATCGATCAACCCACGTTGGATCCAACGGCCTGCATGAATTTCAGGTGAGAAATTTGTAATGGAATAACCACCCGAAAAAGTGGTTTTCTCTCTCCACCCGAGTGCTACGTGTCACCCATTGAGTGGAATCGGGCGCTCTCCTCTAAATACCACTTACTGCCTAGCGTCCACTAGAAAACCACTGCCACTGTTACAAATCCGCCTTTTGGAATATAACCACATGCATTCACTTTGACTTTAACCCGATATATGTGGTTATATACTTTAACCTGGTATATACTCCTCCATTCTTTTCTGGTCTAATATGACTCCGCGATGGCTTCTGATGCACTGATCCAATAGCTCTTCTCTGATATTCCTCTGATATCGCATGATATGGCTCCTCTGTTAACTGCTCTTCCGTTGGCTTCTCCTCCTAATGCGTGTTCCTCTTTGTTCCTTCTAATGAACAATATGGCTCCTCTGATGGCTTTGCTCCTTGGCTTCTTGCTTCTGTTTCTTCATGGATCTACTATGCTTCTCCTTGGATTCTTGCTACTGTTTCTTCATGGACCTGCTCTGCCTGTCTTCACATCATTGTTTACTGTCCACAATATTTCCATATTGACATCAATGACAACTTAGATCAACAATCTCCCCCTTTGTTATTGATGTCAATATTCTTCTTCTCTCCCCCTTTGACATCAATGACAAAGGAATGCTTAGGGACTCCCCCTATCAAACTGCTTCTCTTCTTTATGAATATTAGATCTTCATGAGTATGTTATCCCCCTGTAATAGTGCTCTTAGTTTTACTCAAGATAAAGGGATTGATGCTTTATCATCAATTAGCACATTATCCCCTCTTCATGTCTCAAAACTACACTATCATGGCTTCAACAATGCTTAAGGATGCTCCACTTCAATTCTTTAAAACAGATTGCAAATAGACACACACCAAATGATCAAGTCTAGGTTTTTATTCTTCAATCCATATTCTATTTTCTCCACAGTCAGAATTAAGAGGCCTTCATAGTCCGAATCAAGAGAAAATGCCACTGAAATTGTCTTTCTTGCTATCTCTCTTTAGATCAGAGTTCCTTTGTATTTTTGTGCTTCTCCTTAAGTTACTGAGCTATATTCAACTACACAACATTCTCCCTTCTATAGTCTTTTGATGAGCCATTTTTTCCTTGTGTTCTTGAAAAAAGGTTTCTACAAGTTATTTCCACTAGTTGATTTTTATATCCAATCTGTGACAGTCTTTCAAATTCTTTTTGTTGATTTTCATCTTTTTGCAATGCTTCTGTTTTGGTTAGATGCTGCCAATTGCTTTTGCTTCATGATCCATTTCAAATGTATCTATTTGTTTGAAGGTTGCCTCTATTTGTGTCCATAATTTACCTGTTCTCACATCAAATCCTTGAGTCGAAAAATTTAACATCTGTAGTAACAACAACATAGTTATTTGCCCTATTTCTCTAGTATTATATGACCTTCTATGTTGCTCCAATTACTACTTAGTGATCAAGTAGAAAAACATCTTCAACAACAGTTTAAAGAATAGTTAAGAGATCAATTCTTCAATGGAGTGCTCCTGAGAGATGATCTTTATCAAAGAATGATAGTTAATATAGCTCAATAAGAATTTCATAAGGACCCTTCCACAAATAGCTTCTGTATTCATGATCAAGAATCACAGGCTCCCCCTAACTGTATGCATCCTCTCTTTTGGCAGAGTCTTCCCGTCAAATGCTTAGATTGTCAAAAATCAGGCCAATAACATGAGTTGTTGACTGGAGAGTTCAAGGGACTTTCAGATTGTATTTGCTTCCTTCTCCATATTTGTGTAACTTTCTTATCCAGCATAGTTCTAGCTTGTGTAAGAGCCCAAGTTAAGTTACAATATCATGCCATATGACCGATGTTATGACATTTGAAGCATTCTACATTGTTGATGAATACGAATTCATGATTTCTTCCTGCAAAATTGTTCCTTGGAGATTGTTGGGGACCATAATATCTATCTTTATGATATGGTTGGGGACCATAACATCTATCTTTATGATATGCATTACAATCTTTTTCCATGTGACCAAATTTTGTACAAGAATAACAATAACCAAGAAATAAACTTTGGTACCTGGGAGATGGAGATTTCCTTGATGTACTTCTGAAGTATTTATGTCTTGAGATCCTTTGATGATAACCATTGCTTCTAGCATCCTTGACATTATCTACATTTCTTCTTGCAGCGGGATTTCTTCCATTGTTGCCTTGATTTTTCTCCTTGCCTTTGCTAGAATTGGGAGCATCACCATTTCTTTCTGGCTTCTTCACATCCTTCTTATTTGAAGCATTATCATTCTTGTTTGAGGGTTCACCTGCATACCCAAGACCTAATTTATCAAATGGACATCTTTGATGGCTGAGCATGTCATTCAAGGCTTGAGAGTTCTTCAAGGTTTTGTTCATCCCTTCAACCTTTTTCCTAAGGAAGACAATCTCTTCTTCCTATCTTTCACAATAATTATTCTTTTTAGCAAGTTGTTTCTCAATTTCTTCCTTGATATGAGCAGCTTCATTTGCTTCTATTTTAAGGGAGATGATATCTAACTTCATTTTGAAGATTTCTTCATTTTCCTTTGCTAGACTGCTCTCCATTTCTTCCTTGATCCTTGTAGCTTTACATGTTTCGGCCTTAAGAAGTTTGATGTTAGATTTTAATTTGAAGATTTCTTCATCCTTTGATTTTAGTTGATATATCATGGTGCTTCTCTCCTTTTATGCTTCATCGACCTATTCTTATATGATTGCTAATGCTTCCATTGTCTTCTCAGCTCCTTGTGCTAACTTTATTGCTTCTTATAGTTGAGATTTGAGAGAGGAGGCCTCTACCTTGTACTGACCAATCTCCTCTTCAAGTTTGTTCAAGCTCTTGTGCCTTTGTTCAAGTTGACTTGACAAGGTATCTTCCCGTTTCTTTGCTTTATCCAATTGATTTGTCATGGATATGACTTCTTCATGATGCTTTCTTTTGTTTTGATGAAATTCCTTCTTAATCTTGACAAGCTCTTCATCCCTTTCCTGTATTTGAAGCTAGGCAAGGTCAACTTTCTTCCTTGTTTGCTCTTGGTCACCAGCTAGTGCTTTCTTCTTAAGTTCCTTGTTTTCCTTTTTCAAATTGATACTCTTCCATGGCAACTATAAGTTGAGAGATGATATCTTCTGCAAAATATTCTTCATTCTCTTCATCTTCTAGGTCTGCTTTAGCCTTGATGTCATCATTCTCATTTTCAGCTTCTATGATGGGTTTTTGATTTCCTTCTTGATTTCCGTCATCTTCTTGATTGATGGTCATGGTCAATGCTCCTTTTGAGTGAAGGTCATGAAGTTTGGCCCATATACCCTTTACTGATGAATATTTTCCTAAATTGTTCTTTATAGAATCAGGTAGCCCATTCAAGATTGCCTTCATTGCCTTTTTATTGTACTCCTTGGATTCTCCATCCATCATGCTATCAACAATTATTGATTTCCAGATTTAAATGCCTTAAGTCTTTAATAAATTCCTCATTCTTTCTTCCCATATATTAAAGTTCCCATTGAACCATGGAGCCTCCTCAAATTGATTGTCTTCTATTTTAGTGGTAGAGGGAGACACATCCTTAGGAGGATTGGAGATTTTCTTCCTTGACTTTGCCATTTTTGTTCTAAAGATCAACCTTCAAGCTACTAGGCTTTGAAAGAAGGTACTGGCTCTGATACCAATTGTTGGAAATACTGAGAGGGGGGGTGAATCAGTATTTCAATTGTTATTTTTTCCAGTCAAAACATTTATATTCAGAACGCAAGATGAACAATAAGAATAAATGCTTTTATTAATATAATCCTTGCAATAAAATAGATACACTATATATATATATATATATATATACATATATATATATATATAGATATATCTATATATATATATATATATATATATATATTATATATATATATATATATATATATATATATATATATATATTATATTATATTATATATATATATATATATATATATATATATATATATATATGGTTCCAATATGTTTCCAAACACCAACCTAGACTTTTGTGAGGCTCCAATATCAAGAGCACCAACTCTGTTTTGTCAAGGCACCAACCTTGGACTTAGGAGCACCAACTCCCAGGATACCAATCCTTCCAGTTCTGAGGCACCAACCTCAAGGGCTCCAACCCTCTACTGCCAAGGCACCAACCTTAGATATAGGAGCACCAACTCCAAGGACACCAATCCTTCCAACTTCTAAGGCACCAACCCCAAGGGCTCCAACCCTCTGCTGTCAAGGCATGTTTGATAGTAATGTTATGCTCCCAAAACTCTTCTTTATTAAGTTCTATCAGTTTTCAGCTTCACTGTAGTCTCCATGCTACAACATCAATGGCAACCAGTGTTCTTATGAAGAAGTCTTTACAACTCTTCATACTATCCACACAGAGGTTGCAAAAATTATCTCATGATGATATCAAATAGCCATCATGATCCCTAATAATGTCTCCTCACGGCTTTAGTGAGTCTACAATTAGCTGCACTAAGCTATGCACAAGAACCAACTCTCTGTTTCAAGCCTCTTTTCTACCAGTCATAGTAAATGCTTAAGGCGTGACTGCTTCTCACTGTTATCTTACTTCCCAGAATAAAAATCACATATGCTTCAATACTGGTTCTGGCTACCATTCCCTTCAAGTGATATCAAATGAAACTTTATTTATTATATTATATAATTGCTCTTCAGTATGCATTATGTACCTAATTAATTCTTCACAAGTCTGAGTCTTTCACAGGGCAACACAATCATTAGAGTTGCTCATCTGTCGGCTTCCTCCTGTCCTGTTGGACCTTTAGCTTCCTCCTGTCCTACTGGACCTTTGGCTTCCTCCTTTCCTGCTGGACCTTTGGCTTCCTCCTGTTTTGCTGGACCTTCGGCCCTTTTCTGTCCTATTGGACCTACGGCTTGCTCCTTTCTTCTAGTTCACCAACCTCTAAACTTTCCTTGTTCTCTGTTTTATATGCCTGATATGCCTGACCTTTGGCTTCCTCCTTGCTCGCTTGAGCTTCGACTTCCTCAATGCTCGCTCGACCTTTAGGCTTCCCTCCTCTGGTCGCTTTAGCTTCCTCTGCACTCGCTCATCCATCTACACTTGCTTGATTCTTTAGCTTTCTAGTCCATGTCTTCCTCTGTCTATTCGAGTGTTCCAATACTCACAGGACACGTAAGTTCAGAAGAGAGGTCGTATTATAATAATATTTTATATTAAAGAAATAAATATATCAGAGAGGCCCCCCTTTTTTTTTCAATATTCACACAATGGACCCAAACCTATCGGAAACATTTATTTGACTTTAAGCCCTAGGAAACACATTTATCGGAACCATAGGAATACACAGAAAGACACCCTCTGAACACATAAGGTTGGACTTCAAATGCATTACGCCCGCATCTATAACTTCATCGGGTCCACTCCTCCACAACTTTATTGCAATTGGTAGATTTGCACACAACATTTTCAATTCCCCGATACCTTGACGCGATATTATTATAAACTGTTTTTAATAACTCCGTCGGATCCACACACACACACAGATATATATATATATATATATATATTTATATATATATATAATATATATATATATATATTATAATATATATATATATATATACGGCAATCGGCGCTTTCAATGTGGCAAGGCTTTAAGCCTTTAAACCCGGGACCATATAACATATCTTCTGACGTGGGAGATGCGATATTACAATAGGCCAAATTACAATGGAGCAGCAAGTCCTCAGTATTATCGCAATCAGAGTTTTAACGTGATAAGGCCTTAAACACTACGATACATAACTCCCGATATGGGGGACGCGATATACCATTAGGGCGCGATATAATAGGATGATCAGGTCCACAACTGTATATCACAATCGACTGTTTCAACGTGGCATCTGTTAAGACTTATGATATGATAATTTTGATAGGGCAGACATGATATGATATTAAATGGTTGTTAATACTTCCGTCGGGTCCATGTATTATCGTATTCGATAGCTTTCCCTTGTTACCTCTCTTCAAGACTTGTGATTGCTGCGGATGCGATATTACAATAGAGGACATTGTTATGGATCCATAATACATATCGTAGTCGAGGGATTCAATGTGAAACATAATGAAGCAATAAAGCCGCCAATATTGATTTTTCACGGTATTCCTTAGCAATCCTCCACCATTGATCTGCTCATGATCCGACGTCAACACTTAACCTAATCAACCCAAAACTGTCCATTGATCCTTCATCGCCGATCAACCCGCACTAGATCCAACAGCCTGCATGAATTTCGAGTGAGCAATTTGCAAGGGAAATAACCACCCGAAAAAAGTGGTTTTCTCTCTCCACCAGAGTGCTACATGTCACCCATTGAGTGGAATCGAGTGCTCTCCTCTAAATACCACTTACCGCCTAGCATCCACTCAAAAACCACTTCCACTGTTACAAATCTACCTTTTGGAATATAACCACGTGCATTCACTTTGACTTTAACTCGATATATGTGGTTATATACTTTAACCTGATATATACTCCTTCGTTCTTTTCTGGTCTGATATGACTCCGTGATGGCTTCCAATGCACTACTCCAATAGCTCTTCTCTGATATTCCTCTGATATTGCATGATATGGCTCCTCTTTAACTGCTCTTCCGTTGGCTTCTCCTCCTGATGCATGTTCCTCTTTGTTCCTTCTAATGAACAATATGACTACTCTAATGGCTTTGCTCCTTGGCTTCTTGCTCCTGTTTCTTCATGGATCTACTCTGCTTGGCTACACATCATTGTTTACTGTCCAGAATATTGCCATATTGACATCAATGACAACTTAGATCAACATCCACTTACAGGTTTCACAACCTCATGTATTTATACAAGTATTTTTAGCCTGCACTAGGAATGTGAAAGGCCAAACATTTTGAAACTCCTTACCCCATTGTTCAAAAACAAATAACCATACATTTTGAAACCCTTGACTACGCAAAAGAGGAATATTCATACATTTTTTTAAAGGTATTATTGGCACAACCTCAACAATCCGCATCTTGAGAACAATTTACTTGATACCCTACACACAACCCATTTGATCACCTTTTATGCAAACTAAGAGAAACCAACCTTCATTGCAACTTCTTTAACAATACATGTTTTATGAACATTTACACAATTTTCCTGAGTATGAATTGTCGAATCTAAAAATTAAAGACATTTTTTATTCTAATCTACTCTCTTTTTCCCTTTTACCCCTCATTTTGCACCCTTATAACCTTACCTTGGACTGAACAGTGGCTTGATATGTTTGCCTAGATGATTTTTCTAGGTTAATATGTAATTCATTTGAATTAAGCCAAAAATCTTATGTTTGTGTGCATTTATGATACCTAATCTTTATTCTAAAACTTACTAATGAGGGATAAAGGTTTTTCCAATATGACTAACAAACTCGTGTAGTTGTCTTTTGGCTGACAAGTGATAGATGGGGCCGTGGACTATGCAGGTGGACTTTCTGGTAGTGGTTTTTATGCTTCAGGTTAGAGTTAACATGTCTGTGGATCCTTCAACTAGAACGCCAAAAACCATGATCGAGATCCAAGGATTGGTTCTTTGAGTCATCCTTTAGATGAGCTTGATGTTATTCCAGTTTAAACAAATGAATGTTATCAGGTTGACAAGTATAGAAGATTGTTATGATGAACATATTTCTTGTTATGTAACTATCTTGGCTCATCTCAGTCTCCATATGTATTGTAAATAGTATAAAAACCTAGCCTTCGTCTTAAGCTTGGATAGTGGTTCTATCATATTTTTATGTTGTTTTTTTTAATCTGTGGACTAATCTAAGGCCACTAGGATACATTTATCTATGTGCTTGTATACTAAGACTTCCAATCCCCTTATATCAATTTGATGAAAAGTTTATATCTTGATTGTCTTTGAGTTTGCTAAGTTTGTGATTCAGTTTTCTTAGGCAAACAAGTTGGTTGGCTTGAGCCCACCAACCTAGCCTGATGTATTATGTTTCCTTATCTATTTTATGTTATGATATATAGATGTACATAGGATACCAAACTAAGATTTACTAAATGAGATGCTCTCCATGTTTCAACAACAAACTATATTGCCCAATTCTTAAAATAATGATTTCAAGGCAATGAGTAAGGATTTTAAATTCTACAACCATAAGAAAGTTATATTTAAACTAAGTAGTAGGGACATATACTTTAAATAAGTTTCATAATAAGATTCATAGTTACAAAATTAATTTAAAATGTTCTACTACTTCAATTTAATTTATCTATAACCTACAGATTTTAACATTTTATTTACAAAACAACTTCATATACCTCTTTAACAATAGTTTTATGCATATGATCAATTTCTATAAATATTGACATTTTTTTACATAGTCGTAGTATTATTTTTATCCTAGCTATAATAAATTCTACTATCAATTACTTTTTGCATAAGAGGCAGGTACGAAGCAACAATGTTGTATATTACACTTGTCTCAAGTGTGAATCATGATGTGTGGATAGGGTGGTGATGTTTGGTTAGTCGAAGATACTTTTATATTAATTAACATTATTGTATAAATTTATATATTATTATTATTATTATTGTCCAATTTCAAGGTCACAACCAAGCCATACACCAAATTGGTGTATGAGACCCATTTGTTCCTGTGACAAGGGACCCACTTTAATGCAGTGATTTGACTGTTAAGTCTACGAAGGCATACATATTCTACCCCCTCTGGTTTTGAACCTGTGACCTCTTAGGAGGAAACACATGTTTTTAACCATTAGACCTAATCAATTTGTGTGTGTGTGTGTGTGTGTGTGTGTGTGTATAATTTGATAATTGGAAGATGAAATAATTGTATTTATTAAGAAATATTAAGAGAATATTAAGAACTAGTCTACATCCATCTTAATCCCAAATCTACTGTTGGGTGTGGTTTTTAACCTATTTTATGCACATTCTTTCCCCAGTTTTGACCTTTCTGTCCTCCAGGCCTATGACTTTACGTGATTAGGTTCCCTGTTCTCTTACCTTTTTAACCTATTCTACTATCATGTTACTTTGTTGTATTTTACCGAATAATACGAGGCTTTACTCCTTTTTGTGGCTAACTGGGAGAGTATTGAAGAAGTATTCTGGGAAGCTCTTCTTTTCAGGTGATGGCTCGCGGAGACAAAGCTATGAAGTAGACAGGCAGTGCGGGTTAACTGCAGAAAAGGTTAGAACAGTTCACTGTTACACCTTAGATGTTTTTACAGGTTGTTGTTACACATTGGATGTTGTTACAAGATGTTGTTACACCACGCGCTGATACAAGAATCCGTTGTCACACCAAAAGTGTTGTCGCCAGTGATGCCTCAACATCCCGAACTGCCATTCACTTGATGTGGTTATGCTGAAGCTGGAAAATGTGGGTAATATTCCACATAACAGTTGTTGGGAGTAGGGATTGTTTATTTTTAAAGCAACAAGACTCAAGCATTTGCAATCGTAATTGATGTATATTTGTATTTAGCAATAGGTTGTAACTAAATTTATTTTTTATCAGCATGAGAATCGTGAGATTCTCATGACTGATCTGTTTCTAATTTTGGGATGTAATAACTATAAAGGAACTCAATTTTTCATGCACAAGGATACGAAATATAGAAAAGCAGTGCTACTCTGCTTTTGTAATTCTGAGTTTTATTTTTAATATCAATCAGCACAGTGATGTTATTACTGTTCTTCCACTCATTCATTAATCACTTTTGGGTTATTCCTTTCCCTGCTGAGGAGGAAGGGCCCTCCTCTTTGGCAGGGATTGAAATGATAGAGGTAGTGTATATTCTAGTTTTGTTAATTGATTTATGGTTTCTGGTTGTTCCTATACAAATCATGGGTTACATTCATTGTTGTTTCCATTTATATTATGCTATTACATTGAGTTGATCAACATAATGGTAGTAACCAGCTGGAGTAGATATTAGTTATTGTGTGGTGTGTCGTTGCTTTGATAGTTGCGAAGTGTGATTTAATTATGTAGTGTTTTTATGTCTACATGTATGGTTTGATTCATCAATTTAGATCAGCGACATCCTTTACTACTTTCTACATTTTTCTTATTCTTAGCTAGAGTGTATTGGCATAGATAGTGCGAACTCCATTGAAATAGCAAGACCTACCCTGGGTTGACAATTAAATGTTGCAGTCTCAATCAAATATGATTGATTAAAATAGCACTACATTTTTTCGTTGTTGCCGGGGATGGTAGTTGACAATACAGTCAGCCAAGTTGTTTGTTTGATATAGAGTGTTCCCAGTCCACAATTGTTGGGCAGTAAGACGAGAGGTAAGAACCTGTGCATCGCCCTAACATACCTAGGTGGGCTCACCATTGTGATTACTGGACACTTAGGACATTTTTATGTTTTGATTAGCGTGTCTTTAGCTCTTCAGTTGCTAGGCGATAAGATGAGAGGTAAGAACCTAGGCATCGCTCTAATATACCTGGGTGGGCTCACCACTCTCAAAGACTGAGACACTTAGGATGTGATTTAATACACATAGGGACCATGTGTGCACTTGTAGGAATTTTAGAGATACTAAAATCACCCGCACTCTAATAAGTCACAGAAATGATAGGTCGTAAAATGGAAAGGAAGGGTGAAGATTTGGGAAGGAAGACTTTTATCGAGGAACTAATCTCCAAGTCAGAAAGTGAACAGCCCAACTCTCAAAGGAATGCAAGGAAAACAGGGCCGCAAAAATCTATTACTCCCATAATGAAAGCAGAAACCTCTAATTCCTCCATCTCGGGACCGTATGATTCTAAAGCTAGCACCCATACCCCCAAGACCAACGATTCAATTCATGAGCAAGAAGGGGAAGCTAGTAGCCAGAATTTGAGGATCAAGGGGCAAGGGGAAACTAAGGGGGGACATTGGACACCTAAGATGGAAAAGCATATGTTGGTTTATCAATATCTAGTTACAGGTAGTGCGGTGAAGCAACCAGCCCCATGGGTATCTGAGGCACTAATCACATCTACAAGGACATCACAAAAATAGTTTGGAGGATGTCTACTACAACAAGGGTTAGAAGAATTAGTCATGGGGGACAACAATGACAACAATGCTAAAACATATGCTACTATCACCACCTTTGAGTTCCCAATCGAGAATATCAGAGGTGAAGCACCTATGAAAAATATTCTTCTATCATCCTTACCATCCTTTCAGGGGATGACTGTTGAAGATCCAAACACCTTTCTATTTGAGTTTGATGTCTTATGTAGAAGTTATGATTATACAGTAGATGCTTAGAAAATAAAACTATTTCCTGCTACTTTAAAAGGGGCAACCTTGAGATGGTTCATGGGATTGGGCTTCGGTTCTATTCAAATGTGGAATGATATGAAGGAGACATTCTTATTGAAGTACCAGGACTATTGTAGGACTAGGGACTTAAGGGAGGAGATATTTAGAATGACACAGAAGGAGGATGAAACCCTGGAAGATTATGTGGAATGGTTCCACTATAATCTGCAGAGGTCTAAACATAACAATTTAGACCAGGAAAGCTTGAAGACCATATTTATCAGAGGAATGAGGGATGACTACCTTGACACCCTGAACTTATTAGGAAAAAAGGATATATCACGAGAACCATTCACTAAAATTGTAAAGCTCTACCTAAGATGCTCTCAAGGATTGTCCAAAGGGAGGAGTACAATTTTGGATGCCTCTGTCCGCATATAAAAATCCACAGGTGGAGGAGTAACCAGAGCGGAGATCGGGAATTTGTTAGAAAATTTCAAGACCGATATCCTTAGTACTCTCTCTATCGAGATAACAACAACACAAATCAAGAAGACACAAGCCAAAGCTGACACACCCTTGGCTGTTTTTTGTCTAAATTGTCGGAAGAAACATCCTATGAGGGAAAGCGAATTGAACAACATTAGCTTTTGTAATATTTGCGAGCTGGAGAATTCAACAGGGCAATGTCTTGAACTTCCTAGACTAAAGGCAGTACCCAGAGAATCAAGTGAGGAGGTGCAGTCCTCTTATTTCATCGTAACAAGGAGGCCATCGCAATTTCGACCTCCAAGTATGTCTCAAGACTTTTCCTCTTTCAATTCGTGGAACAGTGCATATAATACCCAGCAATATCTGTGGCAATATTCTACCCCTCCTTCAACATAGTTTCCTTCACCCTCAAACCAATGGTCTCCATCTCCTCCTATTCAATATCCCCAATCCTAACTGTATCCTTGGAATCAGAATTAGAGAGGAAATGCCCAGAATTCAGCTCTGCATGGACTACCCATGCAACAATAGCTGCAGTTACCCCCTTTCTAAGCTCCTACTCCTCCACCACCTGTGCGACCCCAACTAATTGTGCAACTTAACCAAAACCCAAACAATAAAGCATCTCAGGGCATAAAGACTCTGACTACCTTCCAGACCTACCTTAGTACCCCTGTGGGACTTAATGAAATACAATTGCGATTGGGCAAGGTAGTTAACCCAAGTCACTCCCCTATCATTACAGAGGAGGACTGTGAACCATCTAGAGTAGATTTTGAGGGCTCTCAGGCAACTACTGTGCCTACAACAGCGAATATAGAGGAAGTTGTTACATATGTAACGGCTAACCCGTGAATAATTTTTACTATTGTAACAACCAACTTAGGGAAGGTTGATACACCTATAACAAAAAATTCGACTGTTGTAACGCAGGACCACCCATATCCTTAGAGATTAGCTGAACCTAGGATGACTTTACAATCTGAATATGATTTTCTTAGGGAGCTACAAAATTTGCATGTACGAATTCCTCTATTGCAAGACCTTAAAGAAGTACCTATTTATGCTAAGACAGTGAGATATGTGTGCATCAAGAAACTAGGGAGGAAGCCTAAAGACCTTACCACCATACATGTGATGGGGAAATCATCCAAATTAATGTCTGCTCAGCCTCTCCTAACTAAGTACAATGATCCAAGAAATCCTACGGTCACTGTCTACATTAATGATCAACCCATAACCAACACATTGATCAATCTTGGGGTTGCCATTAATGTAATGACAAAGGACCTCTTTATCGTTCTCAGGCTATAGGGACTCAGGCATACTCCTACTATGCTTGAATTAGCAGATAGGTCCCGTGTTAAACCTGAGGTATCCGACTAATTTTCTTATCTTACAGCCCAAATCCAATTTGGGGGGCATCGTTTGATCTTAGGGAGACCTTGGTTGCCCTCTGCAGATGCATTTATAGGTTGCGGGTCGAGATCTATTGTGATCTCGGATGGCCAAGCAACACAAGACCTTAATCTTTATCCCCCAAAACCAAATGTGGATGTGTACAACCCTTGGTGGGATGATTTTGAGCTTGAGTTAGATCTTTCCCACCACTCCTCACTCTGGGAAAAGCCCGGTATTTCAAAAATGAGACAGAAGATGATGTCATTAACGATTTTATTTGTAACTCACTCTCTACCGCTTCTATTAAGAATGCAAATGAGGAATAAGAGGTGGAAGATATAGATTTTGAACAAATGAGAACCACTTTGAATATTGATAGTAGTCTAATTGAGATCGAATATGGAAAGTTTTTGAATTTTAATCCCAACCTGACTACTGAGAAAAACCAATAGTCGTTACAGCTATTACAGAAATATAAGAATGAATTTGCATGGGACTATACAAATATGAAAGGGATCCACCCTAACCTATGCACTCACCATATTTATTTGAGGGATGGTTGCAAACCAGTCAGACAGCCACAATGCCACATGAACCTTGTACTAAAAGAGGTAGTGAAAGAAGAACTACAAAAACTCCTGAGTGCTAATTTTTTTTTATCCAATATCTGACAGTTAGTGGGTGTCACCGCTTGTCATCCTTCCTAAAAACAATGGCAAGTGGAGACTCTATGTTGACTACAGAGAACTCAATAAGGCCACTCAAAAGTGTTGGAAATAATACTGAGAGGGGGGGTGAATCAGTGTTATCAAATTCTTTTCAATATGTCTTCCTAATTTATACTTTAATTTGATTTGTATGTCAGTTACATATAATAATGAGCATGAACAAGAAAAACAGATAGTCACACCAAAGAACACTAGATATAAGGTGGAAACCCAATGTGGGTGAAAACCACCTGCTACAATATGTCTCTATCTTCTTTCAATTAGAAATTTCTTTTACAATTATTTTGTACTGGTGCAGTCCTTTACCAGTACGTAGGCTGCAACCTGCAAAGAGCTACAACTCTCTCTCATTTTCCAGTCTCTCCTGGAAGGGAGCTACAACCCCCTTAGCTCTTTACTTCTTTAAGCACCACGTTTCATGAATTTTCAAACTGGATCCAAGAAGATCAAATAATCATCAAGTACATGCAAATCACCCAATCTCCTTATACAATTAACCAATGAATCACCCAACTCTTCAGAATGTTGTAAACAGAAAAGTAATACCAGAAATCTAAACCCGGAACTCTGCAGCAATAGATAAAAGACAGTCAACAAATGTTTCAAAATAAGTCTGCAACTTCACCAAGAGGGGCCTGCGAACATTCGCAGCTCTTCCGAGTCTGAACTGCGCAAATCCGCACTGGTTGTTCTTCTACTCTGCGTACTTCTGCTCAGATCCACACCTTCACTGTCTGATTAATAGTGTACCCCCGCACTGTGCCTTCTTCTGCGCTGCGTACCTCGTACTGCGCCTTCTTTTGCGCTGTGTGCTGCCCGCACTGTGTTTTCTCCTACTCTACGTACCTCGCACTATGTCTTTTTCTGCTCTGCGTACCCCCGCACTGCACCTTCTTCTGAACTGTGTACCCCCGCACTCACGCCGTGGATCGCCTGCGAACTTCTGATTAGGGCCAAATTAACAGTCCTCCAATGTGCCACAGTCAGTCAGATCCACAGATTTGTTCATGCGCCCGAGAGATCACGACTTATCAATAGATTCACCTTAATTTTTCTCCTTGATTTAGATCTAGCTTTTAAAACCAATCACCCAAAATTTCAGATCTTAAGATATTCAAATTTCACCATTATATAGCCAAGTGATCTCCTTTCCTTTTTATAGGCAAGTCTTTCACAATACGATGGTCCAAAACCATAATAACACAATACCATGAACCAACACTTGGGATCAATACTTTTGGATGCAATACCACGGACCAAAACCATAGGATCAAAAACTGTCGGACTAATACCATGAACCATTCATGAATATTCCCACGTGCACGCGCTTTTCTGCATTGGAGTGAGTGAAACTGGGGTCCGCACCTTCTGAACGAAGCACCTGCGCGTATGTCCGCACTCCTTGGTCGGCGTACCTGCGGGTCCGCAGCTTCTTCTAGGATTTCCTGCGGGTATCTTATTTTCCATGATTTTGAGTGCCTAAACTGAGATCTGCCACTAGAGAGAGTTGCCATCAAGTACAACACCTGTGCCATAGCACCAAACCAGAATCATAATGCCAACAATCTCCCCCTTTGGAATTGATGGCAATTTCAAGATCCTCAACATCATTCTCCCCCTTTGACATCAAGGGCAAAGGGTTATGCTCCCCCTGAGAACATGCTTAAGTCTTTGCTCTGTTGATAATGCTCCCCCTAACCAAATCCATAATCCACCATACTCCACCATAAATTTCTTCAAGAAGAACCATAATCCACCATGACCATGAAAGAGATATAGACATATTGCAGCAATTTTCAGATCAATATTGCTACCATAATGCCAACAATGCATTATATGTGCTCCCCCTAAACCTGTGCCATTCGATCTACGAGAAATCCATAAACCAGCAAATGTATGCGTATACCCCATATGAACCTTGCGTACAACCAATAGATGAGATTCAACAACAAGATGATGCATCAACTACCCCCAGCTTTTGCCTAAGGTATTCAAAGGTCTCCTTGGGAAATGGTTTGGTGAGAATATCAACAACTTGTTCCTTAGAAGGAACATATTCCAACTTGACCTTTTGTTCAAGCACTTGTTCCCTGAGAAAGTGATACTTGATTGGTATGTGCTTGGTCTTTGAATGCATGACTGGGTTCTTTGAAATGCTGATTGCACTTGTATTTCACATAAGATGGAGATGGGTGTGTAGCAAGTGATCTAAAATCTGCAAGGCTCATATCCCAAAGGAGTTGAGTGCACAAGATGCAAACCACATATCCGTTCAGCGTAGATAAAGCAATCGAACTTTGTTTCTTGTTAACCAGATATATCTAGAACCATAAAGGATGCACCACGCACTTGGCTCTTCCTCATCCACGCTTCCGACCCAATCTGCATCTGTATAAGCATGAAGTGTGAGATCTGTATCTCTAGGATACCATAAGCCATAGTTTTGAGTTCCTTGAAGGTACTTGAAAATTCTCTTCATTACCTGAATATGAGTTTCCTTTGGATTTGCCTGAAATCTTCCAACTATTCCCACTGCATGCATGATGTCTGGTCGAGTACCTATCAAATAAAGTAGACTTCCAATCACAGATCTGTAAGTTGGTTGATGAACTGCTGTTGATTCATCATTTGCACTAACACTGCATCCTGTAACCATAGGGTTACATACTGGTTTCGAATCTTCCATGCCATACTTATTCAGAATCTGCTTGAGGTACTTGGTTTGAGACAAGAAGATACCACTTTCATTTTGTTGGACTTGCAATCCAAGAAAATATGTCAGTTCTCCAAGTAAGGACATTTCGAATTCTTTTTGCATCACCAAGGCAAAGCTTTGACTCATAGCTTCTTCATTGCTGCCAAAGATAATATCATCTACATACACAACAAGTATTAGCAATTTATCATTTTCAATTTTTATATAAAAATTGCTATCTGCTGAACCTTTTGAAAAACCTTGTTGATGAAGGTATTTGTCCAAACGATAGTACCAAGCCCTTGGAGCCTGTTTAAGACCATAGAGAGCCTTTTTCAGTCTGCAAACAAGATTTGGATCATTCCCAGGAGAACCTTGGTTGCTCAATGCTTTTCTCTTCTTCTTCTAAGTCCCCATTCAGAACGCTGATTTCACGTCATTTGAAAACTTGAACTCCTAAAGCTTGAAGAGCAAGGAACATTCGGATGGCCTCAAGTCTAGCAACAGGAGAAAAAGTTTCTTCAAAGTCTATTCCTTCTTGTTGAGCATACCCTTTACAAACAAGTCTGGCCTTGTTTATAATTACTTCCCCATTTTCATTCAACTTATTTTTAAAGATCCATTTTGTCCCTATGACATTCTTATCTTTTGGTCTAGGTACCAACTCCCAAGTGTTCTTCTTTTCGATCTGCTCAAGTTCTTCATCCATTTCCTTGACCCAGCATTCATATTTGCATGCCTCTCTTACATTTTATGGTTCAGTGGAGGAGAGCAATGCCAAATAGCTTGAGGTTTCTGCAATTGTTCTTCTAGTTTGTACACCTATTTCTTTCTGCCCCAAAATCTGAGATTCTGGATGATTCTTCTGAACGTACCTAGATGGAGTCTTCTCTTCTACCCTTATTTGTTCTTCTGGTGCCTCTTGAGGTTCTTCTTCATCATCTGTCTGATTTGGAGAGTAGTCTTCATCCTCTTCGATATTTTCATGATTTACTTGCCTAGGGATGTATCCTTTTTCATCAACCACAACATTAATGCTGTCAACAATTCTTCCAAGTCTTTTATTATAACACTTATATGCTTTGCTGTGGGGAGAATAACCAAGGAGAATGCCTTCATATGCTCTAGGTTCAAGTTTTCCAAGCTATTCATCAGTATTCTTAATATAGCATTTGCTCCCAAAAATTTTGAAATGCTTTACCGAAGGAGTCTCACCATACCAGAGCTCATGCGGAGTTTGAGTGTTGTTCACTCGGACATTTGTCTTGTTGAGAATAACAACCGCAACAAATGTAGCTTCACCCCAAAAGGTTGCGGGAGTTCCAGACTCATCAAGCATAGCACGAGCCATTTGTTGGACTGTTATGTTCATCCTTTCCACCACTCCATTTTGCTGAGGAGTCCTAGCTGTAGAGAATTCCCTTCTTATTCCATGTTCTTCACAGAAATCGAAAAATTCATTTGAGGTAAACTCCCCACCTCTGTCGAACCTGAGGCACTTAATTTTGTAATCTGATTCATTTTCAACCAAGGCTTTGAAGGATTGGAATTTTTCGAATACTTCGTCCTTGTGCTTCATAAGTCCTAACCAAACCATCCTCGAGAAGTCGTCAATGAATAATATAAAGTATTATTCTCCTCGAGGTGACCTTGTCCTAAATGGACCACGTACATCTGTATGGACTAGCTCAAGAGGCCTGCTGGCTGATCCTTCCTTCTCAGGGAAGTTAGTTCTGGTTTACTTCCCAAACTGACATGATTTGCATATGGTGTTGTTTGGAATTTTGATGTATAGAAGACCACGAACTGCCTGGTATTTGCATGCTTTTCTTATTTGTGAAAAGCTTAGATGCCCCAACCTCCGGTGCCATAACCAGTGTTCATCATTCTTGCTCAAATAACATTGTTGGTCTCCTTCTTCAAATATGTATAATTATTTGGAGTTCTTCTACCTTTGATTAATGTTCTTCCTGTATCAAGATCATGAACACTACACCCATCTGATCGAAATATTACCTCGGTTCCATTATCACACATCTGACTGACACTCAATAGATTATGCTTCAAGCCATCAACATATAGAACATTTCCAGCTTTGACCTTTTCTTTCAACTGAGTAGTGCCTTTTCCTTTTATGGCTTCAGGGGTATCCAAAAGAAACTTTCTTTCCCTTTTCTAAAGCAGTATATGATTCAAGTTTTTCTTTATCACCTGTCATATGCTTCGAACATCTGCTGCCGATGTACCATTGATTTTCCTATCCTTCTACATATAAAGCTATCCCACATCTTTCTGGTTGTGGTTCCTTCATTCTCCATGTTTTGGCACTTGAGATTTGTTCCTTCTGAGTTGTCTTTCAAAACCTACTCCTACATTCAGAATCTTCATGACCAAAATTATTAAAAATAGAGCATTCAATTTCACTATCAAGGGCGGAAAAGTTGTTATAGGTCCTCTTTGTGATTGCAGACACACTTCTTTGTTTTTGAGCTTCTCTAGTCATGATTTTTTTATAGGCAACACATTGAACTGCTTTGTGACCAAAATTATGGCAAGATAAATATTGGCCATTGAAAAAATTCTTGCGACTATCCTCCAACCGATTATAGTTTCTACTGACATCCATTCTTGAAGAAAATTGGGAAGATTTTACCTGTGGCTGGTTGTAGCTTCTGTTTGTTCCTAAGGTAGCATGCCCCCGATTTTCTTGATAGTCTTTGTTTGTTCTTGAGCAAGATTGTCCCTAATTTACCTGATGATTTCTATTAGGCCTTTGCTCATTCCTTCTTGCAGCATCAAGGTAACTCTTGGAGGTGGAAGCTTGAGATGCTTCTCCATTATACCCCACACCTGTCTTGATTAGAGGGGAACGCTGCACATTGATAATCTCATCCATAGTTTCAAATCCTTTAACAAATTTAAGATTAAGGGCCTTTGTTTTCTCAATTTCTTTTCTAAGGCCAACAATTTCACATTCTAACTTCTCAAGAGATTTTTCCTTTTCATCAAGTTGAAATTGCAGAGTATCAATGATC
>APFE030276077.1:0-30648 GCA_000404065.3 Pinus taeda | reverse complement strand
CATTTCATAAGCAGTTAGAATCCCATGCAACTGTGACATTTTAAGGTTTTGAAGATTCTCCTTTTCTTCTATTGCAGAAACTTTAGATTCAAACCTAGGGGACAAAGATCTTAGAACTTTTTCAACCACAACAGCGTCTTTTACTTCTTCACCCAAATTTTTCATACAATTAACAATCTCATCTACACGAAGAAAATAGTTAGCCACACTTTCATCATTGTACATTCTGAGATTTTCATATTGAATTCTGAGGGTTTGAAGTTTTTCTCATTTTACCTGATCATCTCCTTCATAGCTCAAAACAATCTTGTCCCATATTTCCTTTGCAGATTTATACTACATTACCTTGACAAATTCTGATTGAGATAGGCATCCTAATAGAGTATTGACTACCTTTGCATTTGTTTCATATTTCTTCTTCTCAGCCGGATCTGTAGGAGTTGCTGATGGAAAATTATACCCTGTATTTATGATATCCTAGACTTCAGTACCAAGAGATTGAATATAGGCAGTAACTCTTACCTTCCAGTATACAAAGTTTGTCCCATCAAAAACCGGTGGCGTGATTGATGCTTCCCTCTTGTAGTTTCTCATGATGAAAGATCTTCCTTCAAGCGATCAAGCTTCTTCAGAAGGACCTGCTCTGATACCAATTGTTGGAAATAATACTGAGAGGGGGGGTGAATCAGTATTATAAAATTCTTTTCAATATGTCTTCCTGATTTATACTTTAATTTGATTTGTATGTCAGTTACATATAATAATGAGCATGAACAAGAAAAACAGATAGTCACACCAAAGAACACCAGATATAAGGTGGAAACCCAATGTGGGTGAAAACCACCTACTGCAATATGTCTCTATCTTCTTTCAATTAGAAACTTCTTTTACAATGATTTTGTACTAGTGCAATCCTTTACCAGTACGCAGGCTGCAACCTGCAGAGAGCTACAACTCTCTCTCGTTTTCCAGTCTCTCCTGGAAGGGAGCTACAACCCCCTTAGCTCTTTACTTCTTTAAGCACCACGTTTCATGAATTTTCAAACTGGATCCAAGAAGATCAAATAGTCATCAAGTACATGCAAATCACCCAATCTCCTTATACAATTAACCAATGAATCACCCAACTCTTCAGAATGCTGTAAACAGAAAAGTAATACCAGAAATCTAAACCCAGAACTCTGCAGCAATAGATAAAAGACAGTCAAAAAATGTTTCAAGATAAGTCTGCAACTTCACCAAGAGGGGCCTGCAAACATCTGCAGCTCTTGCAAGTCTAAACTACGCAGATCTGCACTGGTCGTTCTTCTACTTTGTGTACTTCTTCTCAGATCCGCACCTTCACTGTCTGACTGACAGCGTACCCCCGCATTGTGCCTTCTTCTGCACTGCGTACCTCACACTGCGCCTTCTTTTGCGCTACGTTCCGCCCGCATTGCACTTTCTCCTGCTCTGCGTACCTCACAGTGCATCTTTTTCTGCTCTGTGTACCCTCGCACTGCACCTTCTTCTGAACTGCGTACCCCCGCACTCACACCGTGGATCGCCTGCGAACTTCTGATTAGGGCCAAATTAATAGTCCTCAAATGTGCCACAGTCAGTCAAATCCACAAATCTATTCATGCGCCCAAGAGATCACGACTTATCAATAGATTCGCCTTAAGTTTTCTCCTTGATTTAGATCTAGCTTTTAAAACCAATCACCCAAAATTTCAGATCTTAAGATATTCAAATTTCACCAGTATATAGCCAAGTGATCTCCTTTCCTTTTTATAGGCAATCCTTTCACAATACCATGGTCCAAAACCATAATAACACAATACCATGAACCCAATACTTGGGATCAATACTTTTGGATGCAATACCACGGACCAAAATCATAGGATCAAAACCGTCGAACTAATACCATGAACCATTCATGAAGATTCCCATGTGCACGCGCTTTTCTGCATTGGAGTGAGTGAAACTGGGGTCCTCACCATCTGAACGGAGCACCTGCGTGTATGTCCACACTCCTTGGTCAGCATACCTGCGGGTCCGTAGCTTCTTCTAGGATTTCCTACGGGTATCTTATTTTCCATGATTTTGAGTGCCTGAACTGAGATCTGCCACTAGAGAGAGTTGCCATCAAGTACAACACCTGTGCCATAGCACCAAACCAGAATCATAATGCCAACAAAAAGGACCATTTTCCCTTACCATTTATAGCTCAGGTCCTTGATACCCTCTCTGGAAAGAAATTCTTTTCATTTTTGGACGGATTTAGTGGTTAAAATCAGATATAGATTGCCCCGGAAGACCAGGATAAAACGACCTTTACTTGTCCTTGGGGAACCTATGCATACAGAGTACTTCCTTTTGGACTTTGTAATGCACTAGCAACCTTTCAAAGGGAAATATTGGGAATTTTTTTCTAACTTGTTAAATGACTGCCTAGAAATCATCATGGATGATTTTACACCTTATGGAGATGCTTTTGAAACAACATTAGTCGATCTTGAAAAAGTGCTGGAGTAGTGTGTACAGACTAATGTTGCTTTGAGCACTGACAAATGTCACATGATGACGATTGAAAGGATCATGCTCGGACACTACATTTATGCTGACGAAATTAAGGTAGACCCTACAAAAATAAAGGTAATTCTAAAAATTCCAACCCCCAAAATGCAAAAAGAGGTACGTATTTTTTTGGGGCATGTAGGGTATTACAAGATATTTATAGAAAAAATTTCAAAAATTTCATTGCCATTATTTTCATTGCTCATGAAGGATGTTGATTTCTTGTGGACAAGGAAGTGTGAGCGAGCCTTCTTAAAGCTGAAATGTTGTGTATTAGCAGCTCCGGTCATGTGAGGACCTAATTGGGAACTGTTGTTTCACATAGCTACTGATGCATCAAATATCGATGTATGTGTTGTTTTGGGCCAACTGGAGGATAAGAAACCTTATTCTATTTACTACATAAGCAAAAATCTAACCCCAGCTGAGCTCAACTACACAGTGATAGAGAAGGAGTTCTTAGCAGTCATGCATTTCATCAATAAATTTCGACATTACATCACCGAGTATCAAGTATTTGTACACACTGGTCATTTTGCCATTCATTTTTAATGAATAAGCCAATTACCAATGTTAGGATTACACGTTGATTACTGTTGTTACAAGAATTTGATATCACTATTGTAGATAAGCCTAGAAAAGATAATGTAGTAGCTGACTTCTTTTCTAGGCTAACTATTGATGACAGTTGTACTCCCACTGAGGATTCTTTCGCTAATGAACATCTTTTTTCTATTTCTACTTACTCACCTTGGTATGTAGATATAGCCAATTATCTTGCTACAAGGAAGTTTCCACAGTATTTGTCCTCCAAGGAGAAAAGAAAAATCATACAGCAAAGTGCTACATATGCCTGGATAGATGGGAACCTCTATCACACTAGACCATATTTATAGATCAGACGTTGTGTTAGAGAAGATGAGGTCTTTGATATCCTTAAATCCTGTCACGAGGAACCTTGTGGAGTACACTTCGTAGACAAATGGACAAGATACAAAATCCTTTCAATAGGGTATTATTGGCCAAAAATATTTCAGGATGCCAAGAAGTTTGTGAAGGGATATGATAGTTGTCAGAGGATGGGCCAACCACTCCAATCATATGAGATGTCGTTACAGCCCCAAATCATTTTAGAATCATTTAAGAAGTGGGCTCTAGATTTTGTGGGACCAATTAATCCTTCATCTAGACAGAGATCCTACATCTCAATCTGCAATGACTATGTCACAAAATGGATTGAGGCGAAGGCACTAACTAGATCCACGAAGCATATTGTCTCGGACTTTTTGTTTGAAGACATCTTTGTCTAGTTTGGCATACCCAGGGAGATATTCATAGACAAAGGGCCCCAGTTCACATCTCATAAGATCTAGGAGTTGATCGAGAAATATAAAATCCATCACAGAATCACAACACCTTATCATCCACAGGCAAATGGCCAAGTGGAAAGCACTAACAAAGTCATTGAGGGGATCCTTACTAACACTGTGGCCAGTCACCGAAGAAATTGGGCTGACAAACTTCCAGAAGTGTTATGGGCATACAGGACTACATGGAGGAACCCCAATGGATTCTCATCATATGAACTTGTGTATGGAAAGATCCTTTTATTCCCTATTGACTTTGAAATTAAGACACTAAGGAAAACATTGTAGGTCAATTTGGATTTGGCTACAACAGAAAGGCAGAGATTGAAACAGCTCAATGAATTGGAGGAGAAATGGTTAGCTACTATCCAGCAAACAAAGATTATCCAATAGCAAAGAGCTAAGTGGCATGACAGATTCATAAAGAAGAAGAAGTTCCAAAAAAGAGATTGGGCTCTCTTATATGACTCAAGATTTAAAGACTTCAAGGGTAATCTCTACACTAGATGGCTAGGTCCCTATGAGGTAGATGCAGTCTTTGATAATGGGACTATAAATTTGGTGACCGTTGACAGTGTGAGGACACCATTGCTTGCAAATGGGCACTGTAAGCATATCTTACGATAAGTGTTGTTACATGACCTTTTCTTCTTTATGTTTTCGTAGAAACTAAAATAATATATATCAGTCATCTAGATTGTTACACCTGTAACAGTTGACGACTTTTCAAGCATAAAAGAGATATTTTATTGTAATAAGTAGTAGAACATCACCATGATCCTTGTCATTAGAATTAAGTTCATGCGTCTCACTATCAGAGCTTGGTTCACGCGTCACACTGCCCATTACTTCGCCCCACATCACCCAAGTATGTAATTAAAAGGTAATATTGAATTTGTTTTATTTTGTAATTATGGCAACTTAACATGACTTTTGAAGGTCGAGGACAGTTTTCATATTTAAGTCAAGGGGGAACGAATCATATTGTGACATGACTATTGCATGATTTGTGATTATTCAAAAAATCTTGCAACTAAGGCATGATGACTAGGTAGTTATTGTTACTTAATGATGATCATATCAAAAAGGGTAAGTGTACCATCGACGAGACCTCCCCATGACTCACCATTAAGGAAAAATTCACTGTGTAGTATGAACCATGAGTGCCAAATCCTAATATAAAATCCTCACTTACGCCACCCTGCCACCCTACCATTTAACCCTGCTGGAAGCACTGAATCCCCATTCAGAGTGCTTAGAGAAGAGGAAAATAGCAGTGCAGGATGAAACAGCTAGGTTATGTGTCGACTACCCCAGAGCACCTAAAGGGAAGGAGAAGTAGGTGGAACATCATTGAATTTTCATAAGCAATAGGAGGAGTAGCAATATGGTATGAGCTAGGGTCCACAGAAGCCTTAGAGGATTGCCCAGAAGCATGCCAGATTTTCAAGGATGTAGGCTAGTTCGAATTCTTCTGGAGGTTGGAAGGATCAGACGGTGGTGTAGCCATGGAATTTGCAAAGATTCTAGAGAGAAACCAGATAGATGTCAGAGGGTTGAAGCTGGAGGTCACAGAAGAGGTGATTGCTAGAGTAACATGATTTCCAATGGAAGGGAAGAGGTGGTTCAACAAGAAGGTCAATGACCCCTCACTGAAAAGAGATTTCCTCCAAGAAGAAGAGTCGTTGGTAAAGAAAGGAAGGGGAACTGATAGACTGTCATTCCCCCAGCCATGGGCAGATGTTTCCCTCTATCTCATCAAGTACATTACTTGTGAGGGAAGGGAAAAAAAATTGTGTTTAATTATCACTTTCCACTGTTGAACCACCTCCGGCATCAGCAACTGATCAACCTTCCTTAATTCTTGTTCGGCAACATTAGGCATATGACCACGATTGTGAAAATAGTTTCGCATCTAGAAACATGTGTCACCAACCATGACCTTATCAAACTCGTTGTATTGGATGCTTTGAGCTGACAAGGCAAGAATTGGGAAGACTTCATGAGGAAAAGACCCAGGACCACCCACAAAAGGCAAATTGAGACATCTAAGGAAGCTCTAGATGTGACAAAAGAGCAACCCCAGCCCCCGACAGTAAGGGTTAGCAAGAGGTCGGTTGATAAACCAATTGGTGATAGGAGGCCAAAGCAGAGGATAAGGGTTAGCAGGCACCCCGAGTCCCCATCCATGTCAAGAAAGAACAAAGAAGCAACAGAGCAGAAGGACGAGGAGTGAGCTCAGAAAAAGGAACCTTCTTCACCTAATAAGAGCGAAACCCAATCCTTGCTGTCAAAAATTGAAATTTTAGAGAAAGAAAATAGAGAATTGAGGGAACATCTAGTAGAAGGAAAGGAAGAGCCAAGAGCCCCAGGGCTAGATACATTGGCAGAGGCTGTGAACAGGGCCAAAAGGTGTTAGGCCCCTATACTACTAGTGTAACCCCTTATTGTTATTAGTACAATCCCCTTATTATATTGTTGTAACCATGTAGTCCCCATATTCTTACTATTGTGCCCCATAGAAGCCCACTATTTTTATTATTGTTCCCTTACATTATTATTGTTATGTCGGCTCTGATTATATTATGACCCCTTATAATCCTATATTTAGAAAGGAGGTCTTTTCATTTGTATCATCCAAGAATTGTTCATTTGTGTAATCTAAAGGAGGTTGCCCCCTCGAAGAGGCTGAATTCTAAGGCATTGATCTATCTTTTCTATCTTTTTGTGTGTTGGTTTCATAACATTTGGTATCGGAGCTTTGGATTCTAGGGTTTCGCTGCTCCAAATAGGTCATCATGGAATTTTTTCTATAACGTTTTTCTATGACGTTTCAGAAGCAAAAACAAAAACCCATTTGAGACAAAATCGTGTTGAACCTCGGGTCCGAATTTCAGAGATTTTCATGCTATATTTACGGAGATATGATCTGAGGAAGTTGGTCTTTTTTCAGACTCCTGAATTACATTCCAAAGAGGTGACCTTGGGAAAATTGTCATAACTTTTGTTTTGAGCATCAAATTGCAATTCCGTAAGAAGTTATAGAAAGATAATGAACATTAGTTTCCTGTGTATATTTTTTAGACCCGATGTTGGGTAGCGGAGGTCCTACGTAATGGTTTTGAGACAAAAAGCCTAGAAATTAGGAGTAAATTATTGTAAAATCTCTGAAGTATGCGGAGTGTGAAATGTAAAAGGTCAAGGGTTGTCCGCCCAAGAAATAATGTAAACTAATAGGGAGTAAGTTGGTCTACGCACCATAGTTTGGTATAAATAGAGTGCGACTCTATGGGGAGAAAGGCAGATCTGGGTTGAATGGGATTTTGGAGATCAGATATGTAATGGGTGTCTAAGAAGGGCAGTTTGAAAGGGTCTGTAAGTCCGAATCAGGGGATTGGGTAGAGGATAGAGGCTCTATAGCTATGTGCATAGAGGCCTGGAAGAGTCCATAGCTATGTGCGTGGACCCCTGCAGCTAAGTGCGCAAGGTAGTTCTGGATGTAAGGGTGACAAGTGGAAATAAAGATAAGTTTCTTATGAATTTTGTGTTAAACATGAACTATCGCAACTCTAGTTTTTTATGGTTAATGAAACTGTTTTGATCTGCGTGCGTATGCTTATTGAGTACTTGTGAATTGGTTGAATCTTAATATGCGACTTAAATGAAAGTAATAAATGTTTGCTTAAAGACCCCTGTAAGTAGATCTGGGTGATAATACTTAATCAAATAGATTAGATCTGTAATCAGCGTGGTAAGAAAAAACTAAGATTATCTGGATCTGTGCGGATCTAGGATAGCGCAAGGCTGCAGGATGGCATGCGGACCTCTAAAACAACATCTAGACATTCCAAGGGTGCGAAAACTTGGTTCCAGCACCCTCCCTTGCTACCTCGGGTGAGACCCCAATCCTCGCTTCACGGGCTGTTGCGAAAAGGGCCAGTAGCTGTGGGATTTACTTGGCTAACTGATTCTTCCGAACCTGGGTCAGGCCCATATAAGCCAACAAACGGTTTTGTTGTCGGGTCTGGGATCTGCCTAAGGGGTGTCTAGTGTGGAACGCAAAATGAAAACACATTGAAGGATCAGAAGGATCAGGGACAGTAATATATCAAAGGTAACTATGGCAGGCGCGATTCAGTTACGGGTATTCAAGGGAGTAGGGGGTGAAGACCTGGAACAATTCTAGTTTGTGCTAACATCAGTATGGAATGCGTAGCAAATCGCAGATGATAATATTAGGAAATCTACCTTAGTCAGCGCACTACAAGACCGAGCGCTGACATGGTACATGAAGTATTCGAGTATTTACCCAACAGTAGGGGTAGAAGAAATCCAGACTGAACTAAAAAAGGAATTTAGCTGGCCGAGATCAAGAAAACAGTCAATCGTAGGGTTCAAAGAGATTGTAATGATGCCGGGGGAAACTCTGTGGGATCTGGATCAAAGATTGAAAAGAGTTATTCACGAGGCCAACATGACACTGACAGATGAGCAGCACTGCACTTGGTTCATCGCATAATTAACACCATATCTGAAGTCAGCTTTGTTACAACAAAAAATTTCAACCCAAGCTAAAGCGTTGGAGGTAGCAATGCGTCTGCATGAAACCTCGATACCAGACCCAGGGTTGGGAGTTTAGAAAATTCAAGCACAAGTCCAAAACTTATGCTTGGAAATGTAGAAGTTAAAACAAGAACATACAATGTGCTCAGAAGTCCGGGAGGAAGTATGGTGTGTAAGGTGTAAGAGCCAGGGACACGATAAAGATCATTGTCTAGTCTCGGTGAATTTTATGGTAACAAGGGGACCAACACCATTGCGACCAAAGGCACGGGCAGGACCAAGCACAACCACCCCACTTTGGTGCGTAATCTGCCAGGTGGGAGGAAAGCATAACACTGATAACTGTCATTTATTACCAAAATACAACCAAACCCCCCAATAGCTCTTTTGCAACTTTTTTAGATCAGTAGGCCACGAAGAAAAGTATTGTCATAGCTATCAAATGTTGATGGATCAGTCATCTGCCTATAGAATGCAGATGGAGGTGCAAAGTTAGGATCCAGCCATGGTGATTGCGTGCAGTGGGTTCCAAGGGCGCAATCAAGGATGGGGTGGAAAGGGACCGGGAAGGGGTCGCGGGCAGTTAATTTGTTACAACTATGGAGAACTAGGACATTACGTGTGAGATTGTACCAACCCAACCAGAATTTTGTGCAGCTATATTGAGCAATTCGATCATGAGTTGCTAGAATGTCCTTCGTTGATAGCACAGATTCGGGAAAAAAGGGCAGTGCAACCAACAACAACCTAGAATGTGCAGATGATGAGGTTTGAACCCCACGAGAAATATCCCAAGGTCAACATGATGCAGTGCAGTGGCACAGCCATAGGAGTGGATGGACAGAACCCAAGAGGTGATAAGGGGACATATCGGGAAGCTTCACAGAGGTCTCTACCCTAGGTAATACGGATTAGCCTGAAACAGACAAGGATCCCTCGATGATAACTACCTTTTTAGAGACATGTATAAAATTTCTTCAAGACAACAGGGCGGTTAAAGGCTTACAGGAGTTGATAAATAGGTGCGCAGGGTGGAGTGAGCCTCGCGTCATTAGAAAGTTGGGAAGACATACATTGCGGACCGAAAGGGAAATGTGGTTAATAGCACAGATCGGCGATTATGAGATGGAGCAGGTCATTTTGGATCTGGGCTCAGATGCTAATATATTGCCAAAACATACATGGGAGTGCATGGGTAAGCCTACACTACAATGGTCCCCTATCCAATTGCAGATCAAATCAACAGAAGGTGTTGCCCATGGGAAGGCTGCAAGGGGTGATGGTAGACCTTGATGGTGCCAGTACTCGCACAGATTTTGAAGTTATTGAGCTCATGGATGAAAATATGCCCTATCTTGCACTGTTAGGAATATATTGGGCCACCGACGTGAACAAAGTTATTAATCTAAAGAAGAGGACAATGATATTTGAAACAAAGGCGCTTCGCGTCGTTATTCCACTAGATTCGGCTCAAGGACCTCACTACATCGAACCAATGCACAGCGATGACGACGAAGATTGTGGTTACAGAGTGACTACCCAGGGGCGAGCATGGGTGAAGACATTGGAGGATAGAATAATATCACAAGGGGATGGAGAATCCTGCACTGATGATTCAAATGAGGAAGACAAGCGGTGGCGCAACCCGTTGAACGAAGTAACCATGCTTCATTGCAACATGATGATGATATCGTTGTACTGCATAAAGGCCTGGGATCACGAATTTCCAAAGTATGATGGGTTGATGATGGTGGATGAATTTCTGACCAAATTTGAAACTGCACTACTAGAGCACCAATGGCTTGATGCGATGAAATGGGCACTGCGGGCGACGATTGCATGATGGTGGGGCACACATGAAGCAACGTTCAAAGATTGGCGCACTTGCAAGCATATGATGAAGATCATATTTGGGAAGCCAAAATTATGTATAATAGAGAAATACGATGGACGTGATGACCCGCACATGCACCTTACCAGATGGACCAAAGCCTATGGAGAGGAACCTTAGCCAGAATGGGTGCACTTTTTATATCACACCCTGGATGTCACTCCCAGAAATTGGTATACTGAAGCAGAGCTCCGGCACGACACAAGCAAGTGGGATATCTTGTGCGAAGGGTTTTTAGTGAAATTCCTCTTTGAAGATCAATGGATGGAGCCTGTAGATGAAGTGCTCTAGCTGGTAAAGGTCGCCATTTTCAAGATGCCAATAGAACCAGAAGAACCTGCACAACTCGACTGGTCACGACAACTGAGACAAGCCCTTGCATGCTATAATGTTGAGGTAGAAGATGATGAGGATGATCTGCAAAACGTCAATATTCTGGAATCAGAGGGAAATTGCAATGTGTGCAGACCCGAAATCGAAGATCTTGATATGATGGTGCTGTTGAAAAAAAAAACAAGTCAATATAGGGACCAAAGAAGAGCCGAAGTACGCAATGCTCGGGGACTATTGGGATGAAGCTACAGTAGAAAAGGTTGTCGAATTGCTCCGTGAATATCGATACTTGTTTCCAACAAAAATCACAGAGCTAAAAGGGATCCTAGGGGATTTGGGAGTGATGAAGATAACATTGAAGCCAGATGTGAAACCAATTAAGCAGCGGCCCTATCAATTGAACCCAAAATATAAAGCAAAGGTCCACGAAGAACTAGACAAGATGATAGCAGTAGGAATCATTGAGCCTATTGAGGAGTCTAGTTGCGTAAGTCCAATGATTGTGCAGGAAAAGAAATAGAAGGGCGAGATTCGGATCTGCGTGGAACTCAGGAAGCTCAATGATGCCTGCGTAAATGACCCCTTTCCAACACCGTTTACAGATGAGGTACTGGAAAATGTTGAGGGGGGAGCCTACTCATTCACGGATGGGTTCTCAGGATACCACCAGATCAAGATCGCGCCAGAAGATAGGAGTAAAACGATGTTCGCTACAAAATGGGGTTGCTTTCAATACACAGTGATGCCCTTCGGTCTGAAGAACACGCCAACAATATTTTCACGAATAGTGGTAGCAGCATTCAAAGAATTTATACACAAGTTTTTAGAGGTCTATTTGGATGAATGGGTTGTGTTTGGACTAGTGAAGAAGCATGTAGCAAGCTTACGGTTAATGTTGGATACTTGTCACAGACACCAGATTGCACTGAATCTCAAGAAGTGTACTTTACTTGTCTCATTCGAGAACCTGCTGGTCCATGTAGTTTGTAAGAAAGGCTTGATGGTGGACCCGGCAAAGATCATTGTCATACTCAATCTGCAAGTGCCGCGGAGTGTTAGACAATTATGCGCCACTCTGGGTCACACTGGCTACTATCGGAAGTTCATCAAAAGTTACACCTAGATCACGGCTCTGATGGAACAATTGTTGAAGAAGGATGTTACTTATTGTTGGAATGACGAATGCAACAAAATCCTAGAGACACTTTAAGGAGAAAATGGCTGCAGCCTCTATATTGGTCTTTATGAAATGGGACGTCGAGTTTCATGTGCACATTGACGCATCATGTATTGCACTATGGGCGATACTTACTCAACCAGGAGTGGAGGGACTGGACCATCCAATTGCGTTCGCAAGTCGCCGGTTGTCAAAAGCTGAAAAGAATTACTCCACCACTGAGTGCGAGGGATTAGCGATGGTATACGCGCTTCAAAAATTCTTCCATTATCAGCTGGGAGGTCACTTTAAGATGTATACCGATCACTCGACGTTAAAATACCTAGTGAATAAGCCTGTGTTGGGGGGGCGAATCTGTCGCTGGTTGTTGTTATTCTAGGGGTATGAATTTGAGGTCATCGTCAAGCTAGGACATCTAAATGCAGGCCCAGATCACCTGTCCTAAATTGAGACCGGTGAAGAACCCACAAATCTAGAAGATAGACTTCCGGACGCTCAACTCCATGCGGTGTGCATAGTGGATGGTAATTTTGAAGATATAATCCATTTCTTAACTACAGGGACCGCGATGTAGGGATACCCCATTCAGCATAAGACGGAATTTGTGATACACGCAGCAGACTTCACCGTGATCGCAGGACACCTCTACAAAATGGGCAATGATGAGATCTTGTGTTGGTATGTCCTGGAGTTCGAGCGAGGACAGATCCTGACCAAAGCACTTGGGGGGGTTACTAGTGGACACTATGTAGGTCACGCCACAACCCAGAAGATACTTCGTGTAGGATTATGGTGGCCCACTCTACATTAGGATTCGAAAGCTCACTGTCGAGCTTGCGACGTCTGTCAACGGATGGGGAAACCGTCGTGGAGAGATGAAATGCCGCTCCAACCACAGATGACACTATAGCCCTTTGAGAAGTGGGTAATCAACTTCATAGGACCTATTGAGCCACGAGGAAAAATGAGTGCACGCTATATCATCACCACAACAGATTATTTAATTTGATGGGCCGAGGCACAACCAATTAAATATTGCACGGCTACAACAGCTGCGAAGTTTTTGTTCGAGAATGTAATGACAAGGTTTGGTTGTACCAAAATCCTCATGAGCAATCAGGGAACGCATTTTCTGAATAAAACCATCAATGCACTCCTTGAGAAATTCCAAATATATCATCAACAGAACAAAATCTTGGAGACTGCATTGACCAAGGTCTCTAATACGCGACAAAATGACTAGGGCTTGCACATCCCTTTTGTGCTATGGGCATATCGAACCACGTGCAAGAAATTGACAGGTTGGACACCTTTTCGGTTAGTCTATGGCAAGGAGGCCATCATGCCTATGGAATATATTGTACCTAGTCTGTGGATCGCGGCAATCACAAGTATGGCAGATCACGGGGATTTGGAGGAAAGGCTCACACAGCTTGAAGAAATGGAGGAGGAATTATTTTTGGTTGGATTCCATTAGCAAGTGTAGAAATAGTGGGAAAAAGCATGGCATGATCGCCATATCAAGGTGCGCACCTTCAAGGAGAATGATCTAGTATTTCTATACGACAGTAAATTCGAGAAGTTCCCTAGCAAACTCTGAATGCATTGGTTAGGACCCTACATCATTGAAGAAGTTACTGATGGGGGCACGGTTCAGCTGGCTAAACTTAATGGAGACCCCTTCCCGAGCCGAGTTAATGGCAGTCACCTAAAGCTCTACACGGGAGGGTTGGCCACCTGACTAATCGTTTGAGGAACAGCCTCACCACTCCAACCAGTTGAAAGAGAGCACAGGATAGTAAAGTAGTCTAGAGGAAGGTGCGCATACCAAACTACGCGTCAAGCTAGATCAGTGATAAGTTCAGGGTCGCGCGACCATAAATGTGCCACTACGTGGCTGCAAAGAAAGGTAACCGTATCTGTCAATGTTCACGACATGAAGGCAATTAAGAATGGAAGTATGAGTCAGATGTGGCATGCGCTGCCACAGATTTTACATGAAGACGCTAGATCAAGTGGGAATCAGTGAATTTGAAATTTGCATGACTTATAAATCACCGAGGGGAATCCACTAGGTGACATTCACTCCTAGAAAACATATACTGGGCATTGATACGGGGTTGTTCATTCTCTCTACACAATTAGTATGCCCGAGGGTGGTGATATGGCCACTAAAGAAGAGAGACTATCTAAGGCGCATGGTGGTGACAGTTGCGAGCATCTCGCAGATGGCAGCATCAACAGTGGGGGATGTACCAGAAAAAGGGAGACACAAAGCATAATTTGTCTAGATGTCGTCACTCCACTTGGGGGTTGGCCAATGAACTACAACAAAAAAGTGAAAGGATCGACAGACAGAGACCATGGGTAGATATGCAGATACTAAGTCAGCTCACTGTCTCTTCAAAATTGGGATCTTACGGACAGCAGCAAGGGTCTTGAAAAATTGCAACATAGGCTGCAGCAGACAGTGCTAAGAGAAGATACAAAGGTCAGAAGTGACTGCGGTGGTACCAAGGAGTATCGTAGGTGGCTTCCCCACTCACGCTAAAATCCTATTAGGGCATGTTCTATGTTAACCGAGTAGAGAAGAATGAGCATTAACGGTTGCAGGAAGTGGGAGAAACAGCGAAGCTGAAGCCGGACGAAGCATTGCAGAAGATAACAAAGGAGCAGCAGGACAACGAGCATCACTCAAAGGGAGGTGAACCGCGAAGCTAAGCCAGAGCATCTCGCCATACCGGTGAGTGACTCAGGATGAGTCACAATGATTGTGTTGGGGGACTGTTGGGTAGCGGAGGTCCCACGTAACGGTTTTGAGACAGAAAGCCTAGAAATTAGGAGTAAATTATTGTAAAACCTCCAAAGTATGCGGAGCGCGAAATGTAAAGGGTCGAGTCAAAGGGTTGTCTGCCCAAGAAATAATGTAAACTAATAGGGAGTAAGTCAGTCTGCAGACCATAGTTAGGTATAAATAGAGTGTGGCACTATGGGGAGAAAGGCAGTTCTGGGTTGAATGAGATTTTGGAGTTAGGATATGTAATGGGTGTCTGAGAAGGGCAGTTTGAAAGGGTCTGTAAGTCTGAGTCAGGGGATTGGGTAGAGGATAGAGGCTCTGCAATTATGTGTGTAGAGGCCTGGTAGAGTTCGCAGCTGTGTGCGCAGACCCCTACAGCTAAGTTCGCAAGGTAGATCTGGATGTAAGGGTGACAAGTGGAAATAAAGATAAGTTCCTTCTTAATTCTATGTTAATCCTGAACTATCGCAACTCTGGTTTTTTATGGTTAATGAAATTGTTTTGATCTGCGCATGTATGCTTATTGAGTACTTGTGAATTGGTTGAATCTTGATGTGCAACTTAAATGAAAGTAATAAATGTTTGCTTAAAGACCCCTCTAAGTAGATCTGGGTGAAAATACTTAATCAAATAGATTAGATCTGTAAACAGCGCGGTAAGAAAAAGCTAATATTATCTGGATCTGTGCGGATCTAGCGTAGCACGAGACTATAGGACGGCGCGCGGACCTCTCAAACCACATCTAGACATCCCATGGGTGCGGAAACCTAGTTCCAGCACCCTCCCCTACTACCTCAGGTGAGCCCTTAGTTCACGCTTCATGGGCTGTTACTGAAAGGGTCGGTAGCTGCGTGATTTTCTTGGCTAACTAATTCTTTTGAACCTAGATTAGGCTATTATAAGCCAACACCCGAAGGTCAAAACAATGACAAGTGGCACTTCTACAAGTTCGCTCTTCTAAAAAGGTATATAATCAGGTCATCTTGGGAGATTCTGCATAACTTTTTTCTGGAGAATCTAAATTCAATCAGACTGGTGGAATTGGAAAGAGGACACAGAAGGCTATTGCAGGTCACAATTTCAGAACTTAAAGATCTGAAAGTATAGAGTTACAGACATTTCAAGGTCGAGCTCCTAAAATCAAGAAAAAGCGAGATCTGGTAAATTGGATACTATAGATGGAGAAATATTTTGATCTGCATGGTGTACCACTATTACAAAAGGTATGTATTGCATCTTCATATTTAGAAAAATATCAATTTTTATGGTATAAAGGGCTTTGTTCTCATAAACAACTTGTTACGTGATCAATTTTCACAGAGGAAATTATAGCACATTATGAGAATACAAAGAGCAAGACCTTCTTTAAAGAAACACCACAACAATTGGAAGAAAAAAGAGAAAAAGGGCTTTGTTACAAAGTGGAAAGCAAAATTATGGCAACAAGGAATTATACCCCTCATAACTATAAAGATGGGAGTGTTGTTTCTCCTAGCCTTCCACAACCTACAAGGTTACACCACAACAATTGGAAGAAAAAAGAGAAAAAGTGCTTTGTTACAATTGTGATAGCAAATGCACTAAAGGTCATAAGTGTGCTGAGAAGAAATTATTTTACATAGGGTATGAAGAGGAGGAAGAAAAGGATCATGAAACATGAAAAGAAGAGGATATACGCCAGGACCCAACCCCAGAGAAAGAAGAAACGAATCCGACCATATCTTGTAAAGCATTGGCAAGAATTACCACTCCTCAAACTCTTAAGATAGAAGGACATATCAAGAAGAAAAATGTTCAAGAAGTGAAATATCACATCGAGCATGAAGAAATGAATCCAACCTTATCTTGTAATTCATTGGTCGAAATTACCACTCCTCAAACTATCAAGAGATAGAAGGACATATCAAGAAGAAAAAGGTTCAAGCAGTGAAAGATCACATCGAGCATCAACAACAAGTTCTCCAACTTTTAAAGGGTAATGCTACTTTGGTACAAAATCGAATGAAACAACAGGGAGATCAACATCATATTGAAAAATGTTTTGATGTAGGTGATTGGGTATTTTTACTGCTACATCTCAAGAAATCTATTTATGAGAAGGAAATGTTGGCAATACTACATGCACTTCAGAAATGGCGACCTTACCGAATGGGAAGACACTTCAAGGTAAAAATAGATCATGATAATCTTAAATACTTTTTAGAGCAACCATTATCTTTAGAAGAAAAAGAAAAATGGGTCACAAATATGTTGGGTTATGACTTTGACATCATCTATAGAAAAGGGAAGCAAAATTTTGTTTTAGATGCACTCTCAAGAAAGGATGAGGATGTTGAAGCAGTCTTTTGTGCTATTTCTATTATCCAACTAGATTGGATAAACAAAGAAAGGGATGAATGGAAGAAGGATGAAGAAGTATGGCCACTCATTCAAAAGTTGCAGAAGATCCCAGTTCAAACAATATTGCCAGAACTTGAAGAGGAAGGAAAAATCATATTGGAACCTGGAGCAGTCACACAAACAAGAACCCGACAGCTATGAAATCGATCAATTTTAGAGTATCTCATCAAGTGGAAGAACTTACCCACTAAAGATTCCACATCGGAGGGTAATAATTTTATACAGAATCATCAAGAACTACTCAAGCATTGAGGACAACACTTTTTGAAGGAGAGGGGCATGTTAGGCCCCTATACTACTAGTGTAACCCCTTATTATTACTAGTAAAACCCCTTATTATATTGATGTACCCATGTAGTCCCCGTATTCTTACTATTTTGCCCCATAGAAACCCACTATTGTTATTATTGTGCCCTTACATTATTATTGTTATGTCGGCTCTGATTATATTATGACCCCTTAGACTCCTATATATAGAAAGGAGGTCTTTTCATTTGTATCATCCAAGAATTGTTCATTTGTGTAATCTAAAGGAGGTTTCCCCCTCGAAGAGGCTGAATTATAAGGCGTTGATATATCTTTTCTATCTTTTTGTGAGTTGGTTTCATAACAGAAGGAGAGATGTCCTGGGCACTCTATGCGTAGCCTGTGTTGAGAAGTTGGTGGCAACAGGATTTAAAGTTTGTGCAGTAGATACCACCTCGAGGGAGACTCAAACTGAAATCTGGAAAGCTGTTACACAAGAACCCGTTAAGGACATTGCTGTTACACAAGAACCAACAACTGAGACAGCATAATCCATAGGAAGTGATCGGTTAATGGATACACAGGAGCCCTTGGTTGACACTGTCGTTTCACCAAAACCAACAGTGGAGGAGGAAGTTAGCCAAGGGAAGGAAGAGGAAGCTAACATCCATGAGCCTACGACCAACATTGTTGTTACACAAGAACTAGCAATGAAGACAAAAGTCGATTCAGAGCAAAACAATGTGAAAAAGTCTATGGATCACATTGTTGCTACACAAGAATCAACAGTGAAAATGGAAGTTGGCCAGGAAGATAAAGAAACTGTGACAAAATCCACAGATGAAGCTGTTATTACACAAGAACCAACAACCAATGTGGAACAGTTTCACCCTCGAGAGGCTGCCACACCCTCAATTAATAGTGCATGAAGAAGAACACCGAGTCCTGATGAAGGATGGTGTTCAGAGAAATTGTTGTTGCTGCCAGAGATGCAAAAGTGGAAGCAGTTGGTGCTCTCTCTATAAAAGGGAGTGATCTCACTCAAAGAAGATAGATTCCTTGAGAGAAAAATGGCTAAAAGAAGAATGGGAAGGAGAAGGGAAGTGCACAGGCACAAAGAAATTATAAAGAAGAAGGATGAACATCTGTATTAATTGAATCGACGAGTCTTGTACCTGATGGACGATAATACCAAACTCCGTGACCTTGCTCTAAACCTACTAGCATGCAGGTGGTCATCCCCATCATACCTGTTATGTTCCTATACCAATAGGTGTCATAATTTATGATTGACTTAGTTTATCTCTGAAATATGTACATGCCTTTTCTTTCTGCAAATGTTTTCCATATTTTTAAAAAAATCAAAAAAATTAAAAAATGTAAAGAGGGTATATCCTAAAAGAAAAGTCAAAGGATAAAAAGAATGAAAAAGGTCAAAAAAGATTTTAAATGAACCCCAAGAAAAATGGAAAAGACCATGAAAGTGTGCAAGTCAAATGAAGAAAATGATATTTAGAGAAGAATCAATCAAACTATTCACCTGCAACAAACCAGGGAAGAAGTGTACCTCAGAGCCCAAGTACTGCAAGAAGTCTTAATAAAAGAACCAACGCAGAAGGCTTCTATCTTGGTGACAAAGTTTTGAAGTGGGATTCCAGAAGAGAAGACAAAGGGAAACATGGGAAGTTTGACTTCTTGTGGAAAGGCCCATACATTATATATGCCTTTAGAGGGAATAATGCTTACTTTCTCACAAATTTGGATGGTGCAGAGATAGAAGGAGGACCTGTCAATGGTCAGATGTTGAAGCACTACATTGACCCAATTTACTAATTTTACCAGTTCAAATTGTACATACTATATCCTTCATAATGTTCAGTGTTGATTGGATGGTAGTTTTTGAGTTGAAGCCCAAAGAGAAGGCCCTAAGCTTCAAAAGTTTTACTATCATAAATATCAAGAAAGCAGCAAAGTAAAGGGACATTGCAGAATAAAATCACAAGTCTATCAAAGAAGGCCATTGATCTACAGTTCTTGACTTTCCACTAGGGAAAGCCATCCCCAAGTGGAGCCGCTGTTATGTTCCTATACCAATAGGTGTCATAATTTATGATTGACTTAGTTTATCTTTGAAATATGTACATACCTTTGCTTTCTGCAAATGTTTTCCATATCTGTAAAAAAATCAAAAAACTTAAAAATGTAAAGAGGGTATATCCTAAAAGAAAAATCAAAGGATAAAAAGAATGGAAAAGGTCAAAAAATATGAAAAATGAACCCCAAGAAAATTGGAAAAAACCATGAAAGTGTGCAAGTCAAAATGCCACTACTATTTCACTTTTTGTATAAATGATTGCGTTCGACTTGTTACTTATGCCACAATCCATGGTAACCAAATAGTTTAATCTTGGTTATTCCATGTTTTGAATTTCATGCTTAGAAATAGAGAATAAAATCTGACCAAATTGTTTAATCTTGGCAGATAAGTAGATAGGTAGAGTGAATAAAAGGAGCTCAACAGTTTAATCTGAGCCCTTGTATGTAATAAGGATAGACTTAGATAGATTTCCAGTGTAAAAGAAAAGAAAAGTTTGATAAGGGTTTTCCAGTTTAAGTGCACCCTAATAAAAGAAGTAAAAATGGTAGGATGTGTAGGTGGGCAAGTAGATGATTGGTTGCAGAATTATGTATGATGAATGCTTAAGTTAAAAGTTCAAAATCATTTGCTTTCATCATTACATTACTTTGGCAAAGAATGGATGAAAAAAACACATTTACAAGGTTACATAATTAATTTCCTCATTCATTTTACCCCTCATGATAACTAATTTCCCACAAGTAAAAGTTCCAAAAACCTTAAGTTAAGGGGGCTCAGAGCATTTCTCTGACTTCTTGAGGGACCAAACCCTCGTCCCAATAACTTATAAGGTCAAAGGTGCTAAAAACCCCTCATCAACATTCACCCATTCATCATTTATTCATTTCCTCTAAAAACCCCTTTTCCCTAAGTAAATTTACTATTTTCTAAAGAAAAGTAATTACCCCACAAAATCCCTTTAGCCTAAGTTATAATGTTTTAATATGAAAAACAAATTAATTTTAAACACATTATACTTAGCGCACTTTTATTTTCATCTCATATTAACATCTGATTTTACTTATGTATTAAATCCAAAAAATCACCCCTTTCCCATATATTATATTGTTAAAAACCCCATATATTAATAATCCCATCCCCGAGGTTCGAAATATAAACCTTAATAATGAAACAATTAAAATAAGGGATTAATCAATCAATTAGCAATTAACTAATAACCAAATACTCCTGCCAAATAATAGAGATTAATTAACCAATCTGTGGTTAATTAATAATCTATCCGCACCCTGATCACCGTGCGATTTGACCCCTTTAGATCCAATGGTTGACGCTCATATCGGATGGCCTCCAATGGCGACCTTTACCTGCCCGATGTGAGAGGTTTTACTATTTTCCAGCCACTACGTGTCACCCGATGAATGGCATCAGGTGGACCTCTCCAAATACTGCGTAGCGCTTAAACGTTGTGCGATGAAAACCATTATTGCTTCTACTTACCACTATCACTAAACGACAAAGTGTCATATCCATTGACTGGCGCAATCTGTCCCTTTCACCATACCTGCCAAATATTTTGGCTTTGTGAATAAAAACAAAAATACTCATCATTTTTTTTGTTTTACTGAAACAACATAACCTCCTGTTCTTCGTGCACACAGAAGCATGTTCATGCTGTCACCCAACATTCAAACCATCAACTCCAAGAAGCTGTTGAACTCCCACTTTCCACTGCAAACCAACGCACCTCATCCAGACAACAATCCAGTGCCATTATTTTTTCCATACCACCATAACTAGGTATTTACCCACTTCTACTGGAAAACCCTATCTTTATATCAAACCAAGACTGAATTGCTTTAGAAACTGAGTGTTTTTATCAAAATTTAAGCAATCCAATACTCTGAAAACTCCCTAGAACAACCTCGTTCTCCATAAGATACCTGAATTTCCCTCCCTATGTCCTTGAAAGCACAAGAACCAAGGATGGAAGATCCCATCTCCCTAAATGTCATGCCACTTACTACTCCCCACAAGGTGGACCACCTTCCCTTGGCCGACAGAGATTTTCAAATAAAGGACCTTACTTTTGATGAAACCCCCTCGAAGTTATATTGTAAGTACTGGGACAATTATCTAAACCATGTTGATAAAATAGGTCTTTGGGAATCTAACCTACCTAAGTATCAATTCCCCACTGTCCACATTTTCCCAGATATTGTCCATCAATGCCATGCAAACTACGACCCCAATATGAGAGTTGTAATGTCTCCAGACCAGAAAATCCTATTCACCATTATAGCCGAATCCATAAATGAGATGCTACAGTTGCAGCCTGGTCGGGACCTCACTCCCCTTTCCATTGTTGATTTACTTGGAAAATCTTCAAAGTTGTCCAGTTCCTAAATTACCCAAATCTGTTAGGCTTTCATTGAAGAAAAACACAGGCCAAAAGACCCCCCTCCCTACATGTCATGCTTCTTTACTAATCTGGGTAGGTATATCATCACCATGATTTCTTGCATTTTGGGTTTT
The DNA here is from genome assembly GCA_000404065.3 of Pinus taeda. NCBI lineage: Eukaryota > Viridiplantae > Streptophyta > Pinopsida > Pinales > Pinaceae > Pinus > Pinus taeda. Next base: position 8,685 of record APFE030276077.1, on the reverse strand, counting down.
ACCACTAATGAGTATGTAGATGAGGTGACCTTAGCCTACATGACTATTTTTAACCCTGGGCAACCTCCTACAGCCAAATTTGACTATGCTACATTCATTGTAGATAAGATGCATGACCAATTCATGAGGTTAGAGCAAGAGAGAGTATTCAAATATTCTTCAGTATTGTATCATCTTTTCCTCTACTACCAAACTGATAAATTCCCTTTCTCTGTCCAAAAGCTTGATACTAAAGGGAATCCTAGGTTTGTTATCTTTTGGACCTTAATTTTTCACTATTCTAGCTCTTCTCCTCATCCTTACATAGATTTCATAGACTTATTTGTACATCCAGTAACTACTATGTTATTGGAAATCCTCCTCCCAGGGTTAGTGCAGATATCAAAAGAATTCTTCAATTATCCAATCAGTACAAGGTTAGGGATAGGTACTTGTACCAGAACCATACCGAGATCAGAATTTATGGGTGTGAGCTGCCTCCCTATAAACTGCCCAAATATCTCCCCATGCGATTATTTGCCCTGGAGTACTACAGGCAAATGATCAATTTTGATGAAATCCACTTTGTAAAGACTAAGAATAAAGCTCAACTAAGGATAAAGGACCACCTACACCCCTTCATTAGCAACAAGAGAAGAGCATGGCAAGAGGCAGAGGAAATCCTTTAGAGATTGAGATTGAAAAAGAGCTTCATCTGGCCGTATGACCCTCATAATTTCATCTGTGATAGAAGGCAAGAGCATAAGCTATCCCCCTACATCCACCATAGGATCATAGAGTTTAAGCAATATGCAAATAAGTCTAAATGGGTGGAAGGAACTCTAATAGACCGGGATAGCACACAAGTTGAAGTTGACAATGTATGGGCAGATTTGGAAAGAAAGATTGATGAAAATTCCTTTGTACAAGTGCTAGGAGAGACTTCATCACAAAAAAGTCGCAAGAATCGAGCACTTAACCATCAAAGCATCAAGATACATCAGACCAAGCAAGACATTCAAGACAACAAGAAGAGTTAGAGCAGCCTGAAATTTTAGAGGAGTTGGCTCAACCTCAGCAAGTCATGAGCAACCCTCCAGTGTTACAAACTCCTCTCAATGAGGAAAGGAGTCCTAAAAGAGACCGGGAAGAGGCCACCCCTTCCAGCAAGCCTACTGATCAAACCTTTGCTAAAAGGCAAAGGTTGAATCCCTATGCAGAAGAAGAGTTCATTGAGGAGACCACATGCAACATAGTGGTAGGAAGGACAGAGAGCATGCAAACTATCCCAACGGGTGGGACCCCATCCACTTCACATATTCCAGTATTGGAAAGACGGCAGAGAATAGAGGTGTCATCCTTTAAGGCTTCTTCTGAACAAAGCCTAGATATCAAGGGTAAGTATAAAGAAATAAAAGCAAGGAATGATAAATTGAAAGCCCAAACTTATGCCCATTACCTCAAAATGGCCCCAACCAACCAAACCAGACTTATGTCAGCTTTTGACATAAAGGAAGGGAAAATAAAAATGAGTTTCCTCAAGCCCACTGTACAACAGCCAAAATCCATGGAAGATTACTTTAAAACTGATTTTGAAGTATTGGCAAAGGATATTCATCCTATTGACCAAATAGAACTACATAAGCAGACCAGGGAAATGGTTTATTCTACTTTAACTAGAAAAGCCATTGTGGCCCATCAATTGCAAAATTCATTGCATAACACCTTTGCACAACTACAATTAAAAAATGCTTCCTCTCAGGCTAAGGACACCAGAATAAAATCTTTAGAAGATCTGATAATAGAATTAGGAAATGATCCCAAAGATGTGAAAGAAACTGAACAGTTAATTAAAAATAAGAATGATGACATTACTGCCTTGAAAAGGAAGCTTAAGATCCCTCCACTCCATCATCCCCAAAATGCAAAAATTATAAAAAGGAAAAAGGAGGAAGAACTTATGGACCTAGTCCTAAGACTAAATAACTAGCTAAAGGAAACTGAGGATGAATTGGAAAAAGCAATACAGTCTAAGCAAAGTAAGTCAACCACTTCTCAGACTGTTATTCCCATAGTTTCTACAGCTGTGCCTTCCACTCTAGCAACTGCCTTGGCACCAACACTTCCACCAGTCACAACACTGCCAGTAACAAGGACCACTTCGACTACAGGTACACTAGCCAGCACAGAGTCAGCATCAGAAAAGATAGATGAAATGATCACAACCATGAAACAAATGAGCATCCAAGCAACTAAGTTGAAGAAACTTAAAGAACAAATGTCAAGCTTAGAAACCAATTATGAGCTTGCACAAATTCAGAACAAAGAGGAAGAAAGGAAAAACGGAAGGATGGAAGAAAGAATCAAAGTCCTGGAAAAGGACTTAACATTAGAAAAACCTTTGAGAGATATTAAAGATATCTTATGGACCAATATCATTGATTCCATCAATGATATTTGGCCTTCTATACAAATCAGTTTTCAATAGACTGAGCTACTTAAAATAGTTGTGGAGGCCATACAAAAAACAACAGAAGAATTGGGAGAGAACCCTGAAGAGGCAACCCAATTGATTAACCTTTTGAGTAGTAGAAACAGGCACTAGTTGGAGGAATTGGAAATTGAGGATAGAACTGCCACCATCTTGGAAATTAAGAAAGCTCTTACTAAAAATAACTTGATGCTTAATTTGGAAAAAATATTTCAAAGTATTTAGGAGGACATAGATGATTTTATGTTAAAATATGGCATTCTAAGAGACAAAGGCCTTCCAAGCCCACTGGTCATAAATGACAAGTTAATGACTCGTGACGATTACATAGAGAAGTTGCACAAACAAGCCAGAAGTCAAGCCAGCTCTTCTACAACCAAAGCACTACCTACAAGAAGGTGCTCTATGATGGTTTACAAAATCTTTTTTATATTGAACATGAAGTGAAACACCTGTTCATGCTCCAGCCCAATTTTGCTAAGTACATTGAGGCTGACAAAGTGTACAGGAAATTGACCAGAACGAAAATACCAAAGGATGAATGGTGGACTAATATGACAGAAATACTATAGGTTACTGTAGTAAATCTGTAAAGTATAAAATGCTTACTAAAGTAAGGTCTGGTAACACAGATAAAGAGTATCAGCAGGTGAAAGTAAGAAGAAGGTCCAGCACACAGTTACAAAAGAAACTACAAGAGGCAAATCCAAGTTTCAACATCCAACTCATTCACAAATAAAGGGACAGCAACAATCTGTTTTCCATCTGTCTCTATTTTTATGTAAAAGATATTTTGTATTTCCTAAAATAAATCTCATATGGTTATGAGATATTTTTGTGTAATTTTTGTATAAATACTTCAGAAATTGAAGTCATTAGTGTGGATTCAAAGACATTTCTGGTATACATTTCATATCAAGCTAGTGAGTTGTTGTAATCAAGTTTGGATTGGCTGCTGGATCATGAAATAAAGTTAAAGAAATTTCACAGGATTCTTGTGCACGATGGAAACCAAATAAGTATTATCTCTTCATGTTATTATTGATTTCTCACCATGTTATAAATATTCGCATGCTTTCTTTATAAAATCTGAATAGTAAACAAAGAAAAATATTTCATAATTAGCTTTAAGCTCTCTGTTTTGACATGTTTACATTCTCACTGTTTTCTACTAAATTACCTTGGTTTGGAAAATCTTAGTTGCTCCCCTACTTCTGTAGTTTTTCCCTTAGGTCAAAGGTGAAGGATTCTTAATTGCCCTTTGCCATTGATCTCCCTCTATTCCTCATCCTGATTTTGGTTTAAGGATTCTTCATAACTCTTCTACCTTGACTAAGATTACCTCATCCATTTTGACCCACATATTTGCTTTCTGTTGTACTAGCTTGCCCTGTGAATTCTTACCTTAGCAATTGATCTGATCCGGTCTAGCTACTTTTTGTTTGACTCCATAACCCAATGGACTGAAGGCTTGCTCTACCGATCTGTTCCTAGAATTCCACCACCCAATCAAAATCAAAACACCCTTAAACTTTCATAACTAGCCTAATATCCCAGCAAACAAAGCTAAATCATAAAGAGAGAGCCCTCTCTGGACTTAGGTTGGCTAGAATCCGAGTCTAAAAAATTGGTTTGTAGTTACCTTGGTTCCTTTCCTTCTTTCCAATAAGTTCTAAGGAAAATCTGAGTGATAACATAGTGGCGACCATACTGGGGAAGAACTAATCCTCAGTTGAAACAAACCTTTAAGAAACCTAAAAAGCACAATTTGAAATATCTTAAAGGAGTGATAGAAGTTATTTTGAAAATCCCATAAAAGAATAGCATTGAAAGGCTTGAAATCTGGCTTCCAGAAGAACTCATTACACCAGGGCTAACCCTGATCCAAATCCTCCCCCTGTTTTCGAAAATCCCAACCTGATTCCTAGAATCATTAGAAGACAAGAAAGTTCAGTTAACCCCAGACCTTTATTCAGATCACAATCATGTCCTGTTGAGTGGATTCTCCTAGAAGATATTCCTTTTGATGAACATTTTGAACTCTCTCTATTTAGAACCACATCTAACAGCGAACTAATGGACTTAGTCCAAGATCCAGAATTCCTCAGAGAACTTGAAACACAACGAGCCAATTTGTCAATTGATCGATATCTGCAAAGCTCCACTCAGTCATCTCTTACCACTGATAGAACACCTGAACCTTCTAAAACTACTTCTCTTTCTACTTGTTCATCATTATTCCCTCACTCTTTTGAAATCCATTCCACCCCTCCCTTCATCCCTTCACTTCCTCTTCAGTCAATCATCACCCAACACTCCATTACCACTTCTAGTTCTTCCTCCACAACCCAAACACCTCCTGTTACCCCAACTCCCGTTTACACTACTACCCAACCTACAATCATGGCCAATAGATATGCTCCCTTTGTGATGCCTGCTCCAATAGGTGCCATGCCTCAGGACTATCAGTGTAAAATTACTACTTTTGATGGCACTGGAACCTACACAGCTCAGCAACACACTAAGAAAATGACCAACTATTTTGAGATATATGAAATTGACACAATTGATGTTCAAATGATAATTTTTGTTCAGATTCTGTCTGGGGAAGTTAGAACCTGATTTAGATCTTTAACCCCCCAAAGTATAGATAGCTTAAGAGTGCTCTACCAACAATTCTTGAATAGGTGGGAGAAAAAGAAGGACCCCTTGCAGATTTTATCTAAATATGAGAACCTTAAAAGGGGACCTCATGAAACCGTTCAAGACTATTGCACTAGGTTCAATAGTGTTTATAGTGTCATTCCACTCGACCTTAGACCCCCACCCAGTTTAGCCCTGATCAAATTTCCTGATGGATTTGATTCAGATATGGATTTCTAGTTAAGAGAAAGGAACCTCCACACTCTGGAAGAAATGCAAAGTGTGGTAGTAAGTGTTGAGGCTAACCTACTTTCCAAAAGATCCAAAGCTAGGAATGAGAGAAGAACACTTGTAAAGGAAGAAAATACACCTTTTGAATAAAAGATTGATGCTATAGTCAAAGGAATGGATAAATTGTTGGACAAAGTTGAAACCATCAAAAGGGAATCTCCCTAGGATGGCCAACAAGCTAATTCAGGGAGAAATCCTAACTTTAGGAAAAATCAGAACCAAAATTCTGGAAAGAATATTCCTGACCAAAATATCAGACCACCTTTCCAAGAAAACTATGCAAAGGCCTCCCACTCAGAAGACCCTGAACAAGACACTTAGATCAATTTAATGGGTCTAGATGATGAGGAAGGTGTCTTCCTAACTTAGGACGATCAGGAGTCCCACATGCTTCGACAATTCTAGACCCAAACAGGGGAATCATTTGATTTCAAGAAAGGGTATGATTCTGCTATTTTGAGGTACATAAGCAGTATAATTTAAGAAGCAAAAAAAATATTGATGCCCCGAAACCAAACTAGAAAACAGGCCCTAATCAACCTAAAATGGGTAAAACAGTTCCAATGACAAAAACACTTTAGATCCTTTCTAAAACAAATCAAAATCCTCCCAGCCCCACAATAGAAGATGTATCTGATAGTCAACCCAATAATGAACAATCTTCCACTTCACTCCCACCCAAGGAAACAGTGGAAGAGTCTCCAAAAATTGTATTAGGAAAATCAGCAAAAAATGCTTCAAGCCCAGAAAAAGATGAAAACATTTCTGCCAAAATTCCAAATGTTCAAACAGACAAAGCATCTTTGCCATTTAACCTTGGAGCAGAGGTGTCCAAGCTTAAAATTTATGTTCCTTTGACAAAATTGGTAAAATATGATACTTACAGGTCTCAGATAAACAAATCATTAAATATCATCGAAAATGAAGATTTTGTAAATCTCTTTGATGACCAGCCCGAGTTAATTTTTTTCCTTGAGGTAAATGGGAAACCCATGGAAGGAGGGATACCACCCTTCTATGTTCATCTCAATATCCATGACAAGATTTTGCGTAATGCCATGTTTGACTCTGGCTCCTTGCACAAACTCATGCCCCAGTTTGTTATGGAGAAACTCAACTTAGACATCACTAGACCCTATAGGGATTTATTTTCCTTTGATTTGAGTCAAGTGAGGTGTTTAAGACTTATAAAGGATTTTTGTGTCTCTTTGGTTCAATACCCTGCCAAAACTATACCCATGGACATTGTTGTAGCAGATATCCCACCTAAGTATGACATGCTGTTGTCCAAATCCTGGGGGGCCAAACTTCAAGGCTCTCTATAATTAGACATGTCATATGCCACCATATCTATTTTTGGGCAACCAAAGAAGCTATATAGAGAAACTTTAATGAAGTATGTAGTCAGTAGTCAGGAGAGACCTCAAAAATTTCCTTTTTACTCAGTGCATTCGGATATGGACTGCTTTATTCTCTATAATGCAAAAACTAATCCAGAAGATAGTCCAAACGATATAGCAGCAGAACCAAAAGAAATTGTAAAAGAAAAATCAACTATCCAAATTCAAGAGATATCAGATGACAAAGAAAATCCAGATGCCTTAGCCAAGAAAGATTCCACTACCCCGGATGAAAACTATGAACATGAAACCTTATGGCATTTGGAGTTTGATGGTTCAGCAAATAAATTAGGTGTAGGGGTAGGAATATGGATTTATAACTTCGAAAATGATCATGCAGAGGGACATGCCTATAGGTTAAATTTCAAATGTACAAACAACATGGCAGAATATGAGGCCCTCCTATTAGGTCTTAAATTGGTTCAAATCTTAGGAGCCATAAGGGTGTCAATTATGGGAGATTGTGAATTGATAGTTAAACAGATTAATGGTGCTTACCTAACCAAAGACCCTAGATTAGGACTTTACAGAGGTAGATTTGTAGAAATCCTTAACACTTTTTTAGAAACCAAGCTTGCAACCATTACTAGAAAACATAACATGCAAGCTCATAGCCTGGCTATGTTTGCCAGCACCTACAAATTTCCTTTCTAGCCCAATCACCAGTATACTGCTGAGGTTAGGCACAGGCCAACTATACCTGATAATCTTTAGAACTAGAAATTTTTTGAGAATGATAAGCAAATTAATCACTTTCTGAAATTAGATGAATAATTTGCTAGCATTAATATAGATGTAGACATGATTTCAGATTTTGATCATGCTAATGAGTTAGACATTAACAAATTGGAAGAAAACTCAATAAACATGATTCACCCTAATAAATTCATAAAAACATATATTCAGGACTTAAAGCAAATGGATATTGATGAAATAATTGATGATGAAACTGAAGTCATAAATCTCAAAGATAACCAATTACCCAAGGGATTAACTCCTTTGGAGGATTTATTTGACTCCAATGATATTCCTAAAAAGCCTGAGATGGAGCCCTTGAAAGCAAACATTGAAGAATGCAACGTAGGAACTAAAGAGAATCCTAAGCTAATAAAATTGTCTAAATCATTACCCCGTGATGAAAAGCTGAAATATATTGAGCTAATGAAAGAATTCTAGGATGTTTTCGCCTGGAGTTACGAAGACTTAAAATCCTATGATACCAACATTATACAACACACTATCCCTTTAAAAGAAGATCAGAAACCTTTTAGGAAAAAATTAAGAAGAATCAATCCTGTTTTATTACCTTCCATTGAAAAAGAGATCAAACGAATGTATGAAGCAGGAATTGTCAGGCCAGGAGTAACTCCAGAAAAACTGATTCGTTTATTCCATTAGGTAGTTATTTGTTATATACATGAATGTGACCGCTCAGTTCATCTTCTTGATGACTGTTCACATTCAAATTCTCCCAAAGCACTGAGGATTAGGTGTCAACATTCCCCCCTTAATCTGAAGGGATGTTGGTGAGTCCAAGCATCGTTCTGAATCTTTCAAGATTTTCTCTTCCAAGTGCTTTGGTGAAGATGTCTGCAACTTGCTCATTTGTGGAACAATGGCGGAGATGGATTGTTTGGCCTCAACATGATGTCGGATCAAATGATATTTAGTATTGATATGCTTTGTACGATCATGAAACTTTGGGTTCTTGGCCAACTTTATTGCAGAGGTGTTGTCAATAATGAGTGGAGTTGATTGTACTTGTTTCACCTGCAAATCTTCAAGAATTTTTCTGAGCCACACAATTTCTTTTGTTGCTTCAGCTGCTGCCACGTATTCTGCTTCTGTTGTGGAATCTGCTGGAACTGATTGTTTGCGTGA
>APFE030276048.1:0-16801 GCA_000404065.3 Pinus taeda | reverse complement strand
TGACCTATGGGACTTCGATTTTATATGTAAACCATTGTCTTGGAAGCTTCACCCCATAGAAATGCGGCAAATCTTGATCATGTAACATGGCTTTTACACTTTCTTCAAAAGATCGATTCTTTCATTTTGCAACTCCATTTTGCTCGAGATTATATGGGACTATCAGCTCCCTCTTAATCCCAGACTCCTTACAAAAGGCCGCAATTTCCTTGGATGTGTATTCTCCTCCATTATCAGACCTTAAAATCTTGATTTCCCTTTCTGTAAGGTTTTCTACTTCAGGTTTGAATTCTTGAAATTTGATAAATACTTCATTCTTGGATTTCATTAAATAAACCCAAGTTTTTCTTGAATACTCATCTATGAAGGTGACATAATATAAACGACCTCCAAGTGACTTTGGAGTCATAGGACCATAGACATCGGAATGAATGGGATCCAAAATTCCTTTGACCTTGAAGGACTGCTTCCAAATGGTCTCTTGGTCTTTTTACCTAATGCACATCCCTTGCATATGTTGAGAATTCAATAGGGCAATGAATATGTTAATTCTCTTAACTTGGTAACTTTTTGTGTTACCTTTTACTCATTAGCTTTGTTCATTATTATTCCAATGTGCAATACATCAAACAACTACCAAAATAGTAAGAACAGTGACACATTATATAGGTTGCAAGTCAGGGCCAAAACCCCTCTTGGGGGGGAAGCCCGTAAATCTCTTCTTATCTTTCAGATATTTCAATTGACTACCATGACCTAGACTCGAACAAATACCCTCCAAGATCAAGCTTACCACGGTCTCCTACTGCAATATCTCCGACCTCCCAGTAGATCTGAAATTCTGCTCCCCAACAACTGTTGCTGCTTCTCTAAGAGACTTCAATCTCCCTCTAATAGCCTTCCTCTTGACTTTGCTTGCCTTGGCATGAGTCTTAGGGCTAGTAAGATGCCCTAAGAGACCTTCACTTGATTTCCCTTCTCTTTTGCTTCCAAAATCGAACCCCAAAAGATCCAGCGCTGAAACCCTAACTTCGATCTTCCCAAAAGAATAGATAAGGCCCAGAAACACTTCGACTTCTTCGCACTTCCTTCTTCTACTTCTTCGCATAAGAGATGAAAGAGTGAGTGATCCAAATGGAGGACAAGTTCTTCTTAGATATAGGCTTCCTCAAGGGTGGATGTGGCTCTTCATGGAGGTCGACTTGATCTTGGAGGTATTTTGACACTTTCAAGACAAAAAAAATATATATATATATTTACAATTTACAATGTGCTCATAGGGTCTTCCATATATGATAATGACTATTCTACCTAGGAAAATCATACGAGCACTCAATGGGTACTTGACCTATGAAATAAAAGAACTTGGGCATGAAACCCATGCTCCAATAATAATAATTTATTTTTCACTTTATATTTACAATAATACATTTCATATTTATGAAGACCGAACCTAGTTACACATTTTTCAACACTCCCCCTTAACTAGGGAGGTATTCATTAGAGGTACATGGTTATTCTCAATCTGAAGAGATCTCATAAGACGAGTCGGATTGGTAACCCATCTATCTAGCATCATATTAACCAGCATTGTCACATAGCAAGGCCTTGACTAACAACTCTATCTCTCCACAAGATCAGAGCACAATGTTGGCGAGGTCGATGATATATGACACAATCATCATTGCCTCCCAAGGTACATATTCCACCCGGGTGTTCATAGAGTATGACCTCCCATTGGACTATTCTTATCTTGAGTAACTAATCCTCAAAGAATATCAGTCCATGACTACTCTTGTCTTGAATGCCCTACCACATTCTCAAAGAGTGTCGAATGCCAGATGGTTACCTAATCCTCCATTCTTTGTTCCCAAGGTGAAGACAAGAATGTAGTGTCTATATCTCCCCCTCAAATAGGGAGGACAAATCCACCAAACCAAGCTTGTCCCTTAAGTATACAAGCTTCTTGCAGAAGTGATTTTGTCAATATGTCAGCTACCTGTTCATCAATGGAGACATATTGTAGCTAAAGCACGCCATTTTGTACTAGCTCTCGAATATAGTGATACTTGTTGATGTGCTTTGTCCTTCCATGAAACACTGGATCCTCAAACAAATGAATGCAACTGGTGTTATCACAAAGTATCAATGTAGGGTTCATCGGTCCTTTAAACAGGTCGGATAGTAGCTTCCTTAACCATCATGCTTCTTTGCTTACTTCACACGGTACAACATATTCAACCTCAACACTACTCAAAGCAACGGTGTCTTGCTTTCTGCTCATCCATATTCAGCCTCAACACTACTCAAAGCAACGCTGTCTTGCTTTCTGCTCATCCATGAGACCATGGAGGATCCTAAAATGAAACATCCTCCCGTAGTGCTTCTTCCATCTTGTTGACTACCTCCCCAGTCAGAATCTGTATATCCAATCAATTGGTCATCGTTCCTTCTATCATACTTCACACAGTAGTTGATGGTTCCTCGCAAATATCTCAGAATATGTTTTGTTGCTATCCAATGATCATGCTTCGGCTCCACTTGAAATTGACTTGAATACATTTACTACAAAACATATGTCTAGTCAAGCATTCACCAAGTACATCAATGAGCCAACAAGTTGTCTATACCTGGAAAGATCCACAGGGCATGATTCTGAACTCCTTAGTCTCTTCAAGTTTGTGATCATCGATGTGGTCATAGGTTTGCAGTCCATCATGTCGAATTTCTTTAGAATCTCAATCACATACTTTCCTTGACCCAAATAGATTTCATTTGGTCCTTGCCAGACTTCTAGTCCCAAATAGTAATGCATCAGCCCAAGATCCTTCATGTCAAAATTTGTTGCCAGTTGCTTCTTACATTCTTCAATTCAACCTTCTACACCTATCAAGAGAAGATCATCAAAATACAGAAGAATAAGATCTTTCTTTTGGTAGAATTCAATCTTTTCTTCTTTTTCAATATTTCTGTTTTTTCTCTTTTTCTTATTTATACCCTCTTTTCATTTTTTATTCTATTTGTTCTTTTATTTGGAAATCATTGGCAGATTGACAATTTACAAAATAAGATTCCTAAGATACAATACTCAATTACCTTGAGATCCTATTAATTATAGGACCATAAGATTGAAAAAGAAATTGACTTATTAAAGCATGGGTTCCATTCTTGAGTCAATGGTTAATAGGTCAAAGCCTCCATTGCAGGCTTCTAGGATTTATGTCAAGAGTCCTTGTCCTTGTCATCATGTAAAAGACCCTTCTTGGGCTTCTTGTGTCAAGCAAGAAATTTATTTTTATGTAAGGTCTTCTAGACCTCCTCCACCAAGTCGGCCTCATCAAGGGAATTCAACCTCACAAATCTACTATACAAAGGTAGCAACGAGACCTCATTAGGAGCACATCCACAACAAGTTCGATTTGCAATAGTTGAAGGCAAAAAAAGGTGTGAAATTCAAGGAAGTGGAAGAAAACCCTAGCGAAAGAGAAAAAAAAGTCTTTGTCAAGCAAAAGAAAGTCGAAATTTTTCTCTCTACTCTCAAAACGTGCGAAGTTTCTAGGTTGTTGGAAGGCCGAAATTCTAAATTAGTTGGGTCAAAATTCTGCATTATTGCTAGGTTGAAGCTACTGGACAAGAAGAGTAATGAAGTTTGTTGGATCATAATGGAAGGATGACTTGGAGGAGGAGGAAGCTCTTTTGGTCAAGTCTAAGGTCTTGGTCTATCTTAATTTGATTTACTAGTGGAAGAGTTTAACTGGGTTTTCCCCTATTGAGGGGTTTTATCCCTGCTTGAGTGTCTACATCTGGTGTCGTTGATCTTCATGTTTTGATTCGATGATTGTTTAATGAAACGAAAATAAAAGAACAACATAAAGAGAAGATAATAAAACTACAAGAATATCAAAGTAATTATCAACATAAGAAAATATTTTTGCCTTTCTAATTTTCTAACATGGTACCGAAGCTAAGGTGAAGAAAGAAGGAAAGGGCAACTTAAAGGTCAATTGAAAGAAGAGTTAAGGAGGAGGGAACAAAAGAAGGTCATTAAGAAAAGGATCATATAAGAAGAGAAGCCTACTATCTATAAAGACTATAACAACCTCAATGAAGATAGAAAACAAGCTAGAAGGTGCCTCCAACTACAAGGCATGGAAGAAGATGATAGATCTTATTCTCGCTAAGCATTAAATTTTGGATCTTGTTCAAGGAAAAGTTAAAAAACCTACAGATGATGTAGGAAAGGAGAAATTCAGGGAAATCAACATCTTGGCCATGAATCTAATAGTAGATGATGTAAAGGATAATCTAATTCCATCCAACATAGACTTTGCACAAGAAATGTATGAAGCCCTCTCCAAGTTGTTTACCATCAAGAACATTGGTCAGAGGACTAGTCTCAAGAATGTACCAAGAACAATGAAGATGGCAAGCGATGATATTGTATCATCATATTTTGTAAGAATCCCTAAAATAAGAGTTGAACTACAACTTATTGATGAAGTTGTATCAGAGAAAGAACTCGTGATTGTTGCACTACTAGGTCTACCAAAATCATGGAGCTCTTTTGCATCAGAAATTAGCAGTTGGAAGTATACACCAACTTTTGAAGAAATGTGGAATGCATGCAGTTGAGAAGAAGCTTGCATCTCATAAGTAAATAACAAAGAGGATGAAGAACACAACATTTCAAATGCGTACACTGTTCAACACAAGAAGAAGTGTGTATTCAAGAAGCTTAAAATACCTAGGAAGAAAGTTGACCTATCCAAGATTGAATATTTCAATTGTTATAAGATGGGTCATTACAAAAGTCGTTGTCCTGAAAATCCAAAGAATAAGAACAGCAAACGAGAACATGTGAATGTTGTTGATGAAGCCCCACCAAAGAAGAACAAGACAGAGGAATCCAAAGTCAAAGACTTATTTGCTAAAGACTCTTAGGCATACTATCCCTTGCATATCCTACTTTAAGTTTTGCAGCGTTTTCTTTTATGTTTTGATTTTCATAGTTCATAGATTCAACATATCTTGTTCGAATCTTTTAAGTTGTTTTAAGTTGTAGGTATCCCTCAGAAAGACAGGATTAAGAGGGAGCCTTCACCATTTCACCAAAACATAAATATATTGTTCTCTGTTTTATCTTTCATGTTTGGTTTCCTACTCACTTCAAGATTTGTTTGTATTATATACTCATAACCTTTTTCTTTATATTTTCCTTGGTAGCAAAAGCTTACAGAGTACACAAAGTTTGTGAAGGAGACTTCAAAGGAAAGACTTGAATCATGAAAGAAGTTTTGTTGCAAAGGAAGCCCTTCAAGAATTGATCTCCTACAAGTTCTGTTAAAGAACAACTCAAGGTATGTCTTAAAAGTTTTGTTGCAAAAAGGTATGATCATTCTTCTTTTGAAATTTGTTTTACATTAGTGACATTTTGTATGTCTAGGGTTTTGAATCTTAAAGATTCTTGTTATGGTGATTAATCACAGATCGAATCTACCCTCATTATATTATCTCTTGTCATTTAATCATTTTTGTTGAACCCTCAACCCTTAGGTTTCACTGCAAAACCCTAGCCTCTCAATGCTAAGGGTATGTCAATATTGATCATGAAAACCTAGTCTTCTTAGGGTTTACAGATAGAGTCTAGAACATATGATGAAATCCTATTCTTTTGAAATTTAGGATTTTGATAATGTCATGGTAAAAAGCTTAGTCCTTTAGGGTTTATTGTTAATGTCTAGGTTATATAATGAAACCCTAGATTTTTAAGGTTTGGTGAATTAGGGTTTATGAACAAAACCCTTGTAATAGTTAAAGTCCTATGAATGAAAACCTAAGTGTATATTCTTTCGTATGATCAAAACCCTAGCTTGGACAAAATTGTTATCTAATTTTGGAGTTTGAAGTTTGCATCTAGGGTTTAAAACATAGAAAGAAATTGATATAAGCAATGAAACCCTAGAGGTGAAATGTTAGTATGCTAACTTAATTGTTCATATTTATGTTTTAGAAATCTAGGGTCTGTAACAAAACCCTAGTAAAGATTAATATTCTAGGGCATGATAATAAAACCCTAGAAGTATATTGTTTTCGATTATTGATACGATTTAGTTTTGGGTTTGCAACAAACCCTAGTAGAGTGTGACCATATTGTTGGAAACCTTCGACGTATAATATTATGATTGAATTGATATCTTGATTAAGTTGTTAATATCTAAGGCTCTGTGTCTCAAAGATGGAGTATAGGGTTTGTGATAAGACCCTAGCAAGTTGTTGAAGTCTAGTCTAAAAAAGATGTGACCCTTGTTAATGATGAACCTAACTAGCTTAAGGTATTTGATGTCTAAAGATTGAATGTTTTGATGCTTCCATTGTAATGACATGATTTTGATATAGTTGACTTCATCTTCTTTATATTTCTATTTGGTTGGACTTGTTATTAAAGTTTTACAGTTACATAATCTTCAAATTGTTGAAGATGTTTGTAATTGAAGATGATAATAACGATGATGATTAAGCTCCAGTAAGACCAATATGGGCTATTGGACCTTAAGAAAGAATCGATTAATTGAGATTATTTAAGATTTTAATTCTATGATCAAAAAGGAGGGAAAGAAGCATTATGAGGTCACTGTCGTTTTCGTGACTCAACAAGTCAAGGAGGTTGGTAGATGATCAAGATGACCTTGATGACATGAGAAAGACTGAAGTATATTTGATATTGTTGTTCTCCCTAAGTTGAGAGGGAGATTGGATAGAAGAAAAGATACATCTCCCAAGTTGAAAGGGAGGGCATATTATGATAGTCATAGTAAATACCTTGAAGAAAATATAAAACTGATGAATGATACTGATGGATTTGCAAACAAAAGATTTGAGAAGTATTGTGGTTGTATTTTGTGCTACAAAAGAAGTGAAAGAAGAAGAAAGCTTCTGACAAGTTGTATTTGGATACCTTCGAAATGATATAAGTAGCATCAGAATGATTGAGGACCCTAAATGTTTGTGTTTACTTGTATATATACTGGAACGTTTATTTTTAATTGGGGTTGTGATTGTGCAAGATCTCTTCGTAAAAAAATTGAACGTTTGAAGCATGCTTGGAGTGGTGGATATATATTTGATTTAGTTGATAAGGAGAGATGAAGCATCTTGTGGCAACAAGATACTTGGGAGGGCATCTGGTCGGCCTATGTGTTGATGTCTAGATCCTGAAGTAAGGAGGGTGGCGTTGGTCATGGAGCTCTGACCTTGGATACAAACATATATCCTTAGGTTGGTGTTAGAGCTTAAAATCTTGATGGTACCTAAAGTGGCTAAAGCTTGAGTGCACCTTAGTCCCACCCAATTAGAATAACCTAGTCAGGTATTTAATCTATAGCACTGCATGTATTGTGACTCTTCATAGAGTATATCTTTTGAGATCTTCCATGTACCTTTGTATATATATAATTATGAATACCTCCCTAGTCCTAGTTAAGAGGGAGTTTTGAAGAATGTAGTTAGTATCGGTCTTCATAATTGTATTTGAGCCATAATGTAATGTATTTGTCAAAAGAAAGAAAGAGGAATTTTATTGTCAAAGAAATCGACTTATTAAAGCATGGGTTTCATACTTGGATCAATGGTTAATAGGTCAAAGCCTCCATTGCAGGCTTCTAAGATTTATGTAAAAAGTCCTTGTCCTTGTTATCATGTAAAAGACCTTTCTTTGGCTTCTTATCTCAAGAAAGAAACTTATTTTTATGTAAATTAGGTCTTGTAGGCCTCCTCCACCAAAGTCGGCCTCATCAAGGGAATTCGACCTCATGGATCTACTATATAAAGGCAGCAACTCGACCTCATTTGGAGCACATCCACAACAAGTTTGAATTGTAGTAGAAACTTATTTTTATGTAAATTACGTCTTGTAGGCCTCCTCCACCAAAGTCGGCCACAAATGGGGACAAGTCGGCCTCATCAAGGGAATTCGACCTCACGGATCTACTATATAAAGGCAGCGACTCGACCTCATTTGGAGCACATCCACAACAAGTTTGAATTGTAGTAGCTAGAGGCAAAAAAAGGGTGTGAAATTCAAGGAAGAGGAAGAAAACCCCAGCAAAGGAGAAGGAAGTATTTGTCAAACAAAAAAAAGTAGAAATTTCTCTCTCTACTCTCACACGTGCGAAGTTTTTAGGTTGTTGGAAGGGCCGAAATTACACAACTATAGCTAGGCTGAAATTTTGAAGTATTTGGGTCGAAATTTTGGATTGTTGTTGGGCTGGAGTTGTTGGACAAGAAGAGACTACTGAAGTTTGATGGATCATATTGGAAGGTTGACTTGGTGGAGGAGGAAGGTCTTTTGGTCAAGTCTAAGGTCTTGGTCTATCTCAATTTGATTTACTAATGGAAGAGTTTGACTAGGTTTTCCCCTATAGAGCCCGCCCTAACTGAATGCCTACATCAAGTGTCATTGATCTTCATGTTTTAATTTGATGATTTCTTAATGAAACTAAAATAAAAGAACATAAAGAGAAGATAATAAAACTATAAGAATATCACAAGTATATATCATCATAAGAAAATATTTATTCCTTTCTGATTTTCTAACATCTTTTACCTAATCCCTTTGGGTTAATTTCCCTTTACAATCATAATATTCCCTTTCCACTTCGACAATCTAACCTCTTTAGTATTAATGAGGGTCTTTGTATTTTAATTGGGAAACTTATTTTAATTTTTAATAATAATAATGGCTATGCCTCCTCAACCGAACATATGGTCACATAAATTTGTAAAGTTACATCGTTTCATTCCACCAAGTTATCAACCTTTTTGGTGTTTAAGTCAATTGTGACACGATGTAATGAAAATAACAATGTATGGAAAGTAATATGCAAATGCTAGACGATGGTGGATAATACAGGCGGAAGTGAGAACGGAGGCGGAGTTAGTAGCACTGGTCAGGTCGACGTCTGTTGAGCGGGGAGCAAGCTAGCGGGTGCTGGTGGCCCTAGCTTCGATAGCAAGGTCAAGCAACTGGACGAGCTGATGACAACGATAGTGGAATTAATCGACAAGTTTGTTTACGCAATGGCTTGATGTCTATCGTGCGAGGGGGTTGCAACTCTTAGACTCTAGCGGCGGATACGGTGCCTCTTTTTCTTTTTAAATTTTTTAATTTTGAATTTTGATTTTTTTTTTCTTTTGGTTTTTTATATATAGTTCTATTTTTAACTTTTTTTTTTTTTTTTTTTTAATATATACTTTTTAATGTATATAATGACCTTATTTTTATATCTTTTTTTAAAGTAATTTCCTTTTTTGTTTTTCCCTAATTTTTTAATATATTTTTCTTTAAATATTTTTTTTTTTTTTTTTCCTTTGTTTTTTTTAAGGCCAAGGGCCTAATGGCAAAATGGAGAATCTCCAACATTGGGTAGCAAAAAGCTTAGATTACAATGACAATGATGTTGATGAAAATTGATGGCCAAAGGTAGGATAAAACTGGCTCTGTGCGGCGATTGAATGGCTAGAGGATCGAACAGCTCTAATACCAATGTTACGAACAAGGTTTGTAAACGCTTTGATACCAGTGTTATGAATAAAGTTCATAAACACGACAAAATAATCAAAAAATCTTAAGTATATAAATATCCATGATACAAAAAAATATATTTATTTAAGAATGTTTAGCAAATGTGAGATGATGATTTGTTACAAATGAGGGCCCACTTACATACTTAGGCAGTTTCCCTTTCATAAATGGCCATGTCCTTAGAGACATGCCACTTCCTAACTAATTATTATTAAATTAAGCATTATTACTATTTATTATTATTTATTATTATTTATTATTATATTTATATACTTTACCCGTAACATAGTATTAGGCTTGAGTTTTCTTGCAAACCATTTCTTTCTTTATCCCTTGATCTTTAAAAATGGTTTGTATCTCTCTTGACTTAGTCATAAGAAGCATAAATAGAAGAAAGCAACTTGTATTTGGTGGTTTTAAGTTCAATTTTCAGATGGATTTAAGCATTACTTGAAGGATTGACCTAGAACAATCCTCTCAATACTCCAACAATTTATGGTTTTATGTCTATTTCATGACTTCTTAAATTCTGAAATTTACCACTGTTTGAGGATTTTAGAATGTTGGACACTTATCTCTTCAAAATTTACATGATTCATGATATAATAACACATGCACTAAATCAATGCTAACGAATGCTCAATAACTCGTTTTTTCTAACATAACATCCAACATTCATTTGCTAGAATATTCATGTGCTTTGATTGTTTAGATTAATTTTAATTATTTGCACACTTAAGATCTAAAGTTTAAACAAACCGTTTTTCTTTTGAGTGTTTACTGCTGCAGTAAGGGTTATACTAACAGAATTTGATCAGTATCTTATGCTACAAGGCGTCTCACAACCATTGCACTTCTGCATGGGTTGCTTAACGTGAATGATCTAAGATCTCAGAGGTTTTATCTCTAAGAGAAATTTACACTTCAAAGCACCCAGAAAATGATGGTATGATGATGGTTTATGAACTAATGAATGTCTAAATTTGACACACTTCACACATAACAATCAACTCCGTCAGCGTTAAACTTGTCTCAAATTTTGGTTTACGATGTTTCTTGCCACTTGTAAATGGGATTTTCTGATGGTATTGATGAATGAGATCAGCAACATTTTCGAGATCTGAAGACTAACAATCCGGATATATTATAACAGCAGCTTAACTCTTCGGATTTGTGCATCTAGATTCTAAACCACGATTAACTTCATTTGAATCTGTTGATATTATCTATGCTTTGGATCACATTACTGTTCATATTCTAAGGAACAGAATTGATACATGTATCTCAATACTTTAGTTGTCATTTGTCAGACATCAGTACACTTGCATCATGTTTGGAACATTGATGTGAATGTAAGTACTTTTGCCACACACTATAACACAACTAAAGTAACTTAGCATTCTGGAATTCATACTAAAGTCGTATAAATCATTTCTATGGTTCAAAGTTACAACACTATTTTAGTTCAATATTGTATGGTTGTGAAATTGTTTCTTGAATGGTTATCTCATTATTCTGAGACTTGATAACTGGGCACTCATTGCAGTAACACAAAGTCGTATAAATCATTTCTATGGTTCAAAGTTACAACACTATTTTAGTTCAATATTGTATGGTTGTGAAATTGTTTCTTGAATGGTTATCTCATTATTCTGAGACTTGATAACTGGGCACTCATTGCAGTAACACAAAGTGAATCAGCCATTATATCAACATTTGTAGTAATTTTCCTTGATCGTTTCCAACACTCTTAACACAAGTTCACATTGATGGTGTATTCTTAATTCATACTTGTCTAGGTAAATAGAAAATTGTGTTACAATGGTGTGGATCAAACAAATAATTTGTATGCTGTTTTACACTCCTGAGTCCTCACATACAAGGAAAATTGATTGTTTGGTTAACCAAACACAATAATCAATCTAAGCTAAGACCACTACCACTTTCACGACAAACTAGCTAGGTTGATTTCAATACCCCCTCTAGAATAGAAATTCCTTTCTCCATAGCAAGAAGTAAGGGACAAGACCACCAACGTGACTGGGTGGCTTGTTTACTAGTTTCCTCTAGGCTCTCCAGTTGTGGTTAAGGACTTTTGCATCTGATGTGAGATTTGAGTAGTAACAATAGGAAATGTACAAGATCTAAATCAATAGGAGGATGGCCAAGTCCCAACAAATAGTTAAATCGGTTTGACCCTTTCTAGTAAGGCGAAATGCCAAGATAGGTTGCAGTATCCATTCACATCAAGTCCTACATGGTTACCAACCATTACTGCAGTTGGTAATTAATACCATACCACATGAAAAACTGAAGAAAAAGGGGCCAATCCACATGGCATTGGAAATGTACCAACTTCCTCACTCTCAAAGCTTAATACCTGGGGGGGTGAGGAGAATTTATTCGTCCCGAAAAGATGGAAAAAAAAAAACAAATATCATTTATATCAATAACCCAAAGAAAGCGAGAAAAAAATAACCAACCACTAAGGCTTAAAGAAATAAAATCAATATAACAACAACAACAACAAAAATCCTACAAACTACTAAAAAACAAAACTATAGGAGAATGGCCAAAAAGTTGCAATGGCTAGGTTGGACAATCTTTATAAATTTAAAATACTATATTGATAGAAATTATTATTTAGATATGTATTGACCCCTGTCTCAATTTTTTTCACCTCTAAATTAAAAGATTTTTCTTACCAAAAGGATGATATATTAGTTATAATACCCTATTTTTGATGTATCTACATTACATACACATTCAAAATCCAAATATAAACTAGCCCATACTTTATCTGTGGAAAAAGATGTTTCTGGCTTAATTTTCATCAAAGTTAATCTTGCTTTCCCAAAAGATCAAAAACTTCAAAAGCTTTGACATAACTAACTTGAGGACATTAAATATCAAGGAATGGCAGTACCTCCATTCCTTTGGGCCTCAGCTATGGTATGAAGACCAAGGGTTGTTTTCCCTGACGCCTCAGGCCCATATATTTCAACCATTCGTCCCTACAAAACAATACATCTTAGCTAAATAACTTGCTTTGAAGTAGAAAACTATAAATTGTAATATGGTTCCATGAAATGAATGTCAAAACAAAGAAAGCTAAAAACATGAACTATTATTTATACATTCTCCCAAGTTCATTCATGATATCATTTCTATCATGTTTACATTCCTATACCCCATAAAAGTAACCTAATATCAGAACATGTGAACAATGAACCTTCTAATGTTAATATCCTATTAAAGAATAGTATTCACACAAAATAATTGTCTTAAAGGTATCTTATACAATCACTATCACAGATGATAAACGATACTCATTATCAGTTTGCCTGAACTCAAAGCAAGAATTTTTTTCACTACCAAGATAAGAATCATGTAGAATGTTTATGCCAATAAAATCATCCCTAAAAAGGCACTGCCACCTACATAAATAACCCATTGAAAATCCACAAAAATACATTAAGTTCCAACAAGATTGAAAGTTCCTTAATTGGTTGAAATACCCGTGACCTATTTGAGTGCATCACCTACTTAATCAAAGTTAGATGACAATATATAAAATACCATCTTAGGGCAAGCAAAAGAGCCACTCCAATAACAAAGAGTATGATATTTAGAGTCAAAAACACAAGACATGCTCAAGTTGCAAAATATTATAAAAACAAGCTATTTTGTAGTTGGGGCAGTGTTGCCAGAGCATAAAGCGAAACCCAGAGCAGAGGTGAGAGCAACTGCAAATGCTATTTCCCCAAAAACCTCCAGAAGAGAGCATCCGAAAAGAATTTTGTATATAGCATAAATATTGATATATTATAATGCATGTATATCCAAAAATAACTTGCAAAATGCCAAATTTGATGACGAGGTTGCTTGTTCACATCTGCATAATCGTGATGATATTACTTTTAGGAAAATTTAGTGCCACAAGCCACAATTGTTGAAATAGCCAAAAGCTTGAATTTCAAAATACCTTGAAAAAAAATTGTGGCCAAAGACCAAGATCAAACAAGCAAGAACGAGTTAGTGTGTGAATTGATGAATGCATTATATGGCCATAAGCAAACTCCAAGAGCTCTGTACATTCAGATTAACTGTTGGATTGTGTAGCTCGGCAGTACTTCCACAATGGCTTGGTGTTTTAGCATGTGGAAGATTGCCTCTCTAGATGATAAACTTTGTAAAATAATATTATAAAGTACCTTTTGTATTTAATGATTAAAAGTGATTTTATTATTAAAGTTGAGTCACCTAAGTGATTTAAGTGCTGAATGTGAGATTAAGTCACAACCGTTGATCTTGAGATGGCAAGAATTAATCGGGTTAAGGTTTTTAATCATTGATGCGTTATAAAAGGAGATCTGAAGGAGAGGTGAAGGCACTTTGTACATAGTTTGAGTGGAGGGATTTCATTCAACTGAGCAGGTCGGGCAGGCAAGGCTGCTTCACCTGTTTGTATCTTTCCTCGGATGGGCCATTATCCCTGGAACGGGAGCCAAAGTTCTTAATAGAACCTTTTTGCTGGTTTTTCCCCTTTGTTGGTTTTCCAAGGTATATCATCAGTCCAATGTGTAATGATGATTTCTGTATGTTTCTGCTGTGCATTTTTTCATTAAGAACCTAGCTGTGAATAAATTAATATATTGCATAAGGATTTGTTTGAGATTTACTGTCATGCGCTAGGTTCGAGCAAATTTAACATTAACAAGTGGTTTCAAAAAGAAACGGTATTGCTAAGACTTCTATTGATGCAAATTTACATATACCTTCCAACGATGACAACATTGTCATTGTTTTGTTGAACATGACCTCATAGCCACTAGTAACACTAACAAGATATTGCTATGGCTGAAGAATGAGTTATCCAAAAAAAAAAGATGAAAGACTTAGAGAACCTACAATATTGTTTAGGCAGTCAAAGGATAAGTTTATAATTACACAGTCCAAGTATACACTTCTAGTCTTCAATAAGGTTTCAAATGGGATGGTTGTAAGCCCATCTCCACCCTTATAACTCATTGTTGAATTAATTCATTGTGATAGTATACAGAGAAATTATTATCTCAACATTTTGTACCTTTGTACTGCTAGACTAGAGATTTATTATGTTGCAGTTGTAAATACCTTGAGTCAATTTATGCCAAGGCCTAGAGAAATGCATTACAAGGTAATAGATTGCTTATATATCTTAAAGGAAATTTCACACATGACCTTCGGTATATCACAAGAGGTGACCTACAGTAGCATGAATACATAGGCTTTTGCTCCTCTTTAGGCTCAGTGATGGTCTCATGGTACAGTAAGAAGCAAGCATGTACAGTTCTTTCTTCTGTAGAGGTAATGTACACTGACAATTACAATTAATTGTGAAGCATTATGTTAGAGAAAATTATTACATGAGTTCGACAAGTTGGAAAAGGACTCTACTTTCACTTATTGGATAACCAATCTTGTTTGAATCATGTTACTAACTCAATTTTCAATAGCACATCAACTTATATTACAACTAAGTGCCACTTCTCGAGGATCTTTATTGCCAAGAAGGAAATACATCTATAAAATGTTCCAAGTTAGGTTAATGTTGTATGCATCATAAGGAAGGCTTCAGATAGGCAAAACTATGAGGCCTAAAATGCAGTGATAAACCATAGTTCTATCCTCAAGGAGCCTTTGAATATTATGTGTGAGCAAAGTTCTATCACTTAAATGTCTAATCACACATTTGAGACAAATTATAATTTTAAATGTATTGTTTCATGTTGCTTCAAATGTCCAATTTGTGCTGAAATGGTGTAAACTTCAGTTTCAGCAACAGCCGATTTTATATTGTAATCAGTATTATATGTCTATGTCTAGCTAAGGCCAAGCTTGCACATGTAGGCTCATAACTCCTTTCATGAAAGCACCACACCCCTTGGGTTGTGTATATATGCATTGCACAACTCTCCGTTGTAATTTATAATCTAGTGGTTCTTCTTCATTCTTAATAAAGTGATTTGCCTAAGGGCACCTATCAAGTGTTGTGCTCTCTTATTCTCAGTTGTATTTCTTGACCTAGCACACCTATTCTTGCCTTCACTCTCTTTTTGGGTTATTTTGCCTCGCTAAAAGTTTACTATCTTTATTGAAGAATAGAGCTTTGCTCATTACTTCCATTTGATCCCATCTCTCTTTTATGAATCTCAACGATGAGTTAGCTTGTGTCACATTGTTTATGTCTTGATCACTACAAAACTTCTTTACACCATAATAAAGTTTTCATCACTTCAATGGATTAACAAGGTATCATTTGTATGAAGTAGTTAGGTCAAGAAGGTTGCATGACTGCCCAATAATGTACGGAATATGAGGGGCACTACCACATTTTATGAAATAACTACTTTCATAATAAAATGCATCTTCCATGTCTTTGGAAAAAAGAACAAATGAAAGAATTTTCACTAAGAGAGAGAGGAGGTAATGCAACTTGTTCCAACAAAGGACAAGACAACCCAACCCACTCCAACAATAGAATAGTAGAAAGAAGAAGACAACGTGCAAATCACATATATATTACAAACATAATGGGGAAATGAAAGAATAGGCACAATAGAGGACAAGACAACCCAACCCACTCCAGCAATAGGATAGTAGAAAGAAGAAGACAACATGCAAATCACATTACAAACATAATGGGGAAATGAAAGAATAGGCACCTCCTACAATTCAATGAATCATATGACTTACAATGTGTTGTCAAAACAAGATCTACTCTCATTAATTTGCCTTTCTCAACAAACCCCATCACCTTGGTAGACCATGCTCTTCTACCTTTTTGTGTTCTGACTAAACGCACCACCTCATACCACTTTTCTCTTTGATGAGAATGACCCTAACATCTTTACTTGCCACATCCACTAGATGCTCCCATTTGAGTCCCATTTTTCATCCCTCAATTATTCTTTTGTGAATAACCCTTGTCTTTCATACACCATTTGAGAAGTTGCTTTAAACTCCATTCACCTTATTACCCACCACCTGTGGGTGACCCCATAGGAGAATTTTTCTCCTAGATTTGTTTTCTGTTAAAATTTCTGTTTTCCCACCCCGGTTTTCAGTTTCTCCTTATTTCTCCCATGTAGTTAAATGCCCTTTCCCATAACCATACATTCAACAAGCTGGAAAAAATAAATTTCGTTGAAAACACAAATTCTGGAAAATTTACAGAAT
>APFE030276037.1:0-15665 GCA_000404065.3 Pinus taeda | reverse complement strand
TTCATGTTGAGATTCTCAAAATCTCTCCTCAGCAACTGTAGTTTTGCTGTCTTCACTTTCTCCATGCCTTGATAGGCTGTCTTGAGGGTTTGCCATGCTTTCTTGGATGTATTAGCTGCTGCTATCCTTGGAAACACATTCTGGTCCACTGCCTGATACAAAAATACAAGGGCTTTTGCATCCTTCTTCCTATTGGTCTTTAACAGATATTTCTCTCCCTGAGTTAATCTATTAAACTCATTATCATTTGCTGGTTCATCAAACCCATCTTGAACTAATTCCCATAAATCTTGACAGGAAAAGAGGGCTTTCATAGTTATTGCCCAATAATCATAGTTCCTCCCATTGAACTGTGGGAGATGGGTGTTAAACATACCCATACCAGTGCTTGTGCTGGCCATTCCTTGCATCCTCAGCTATGCTTCTAAATCCTTGACTGTATATTTAAAACAACTGACTGCTGCAACCAAAAGACTCCTCCCTTCAGCTTCTTTGTTGTCTTCAAAGAGCCTAAACCTGCTCTGATACCACTGTTAGGGATTTTTAAGGGGAAAATCCCAAAAACACAAAATAAAACACAGAGGCAATGCTCTGTTTTCTTTACACCAGGATCTTTTTGCACAGAGGAGCCTTAAAAAATATTACTGAGCAGAGTATTGCACCACCATAAAATGATTTCTATTCATTAAACAAAAACACTTACATATTCATCCTCTTTTACTTAGAGGGATTCACCAAAACATTTTAACAACAATTACTCTGCCTCCTTTGAAATTCTACACCACTGTGTGTAAATATTTCATTTACATTCACTACTGTGTGAAAACAAAAAATTACAGGGATTTACAGATTTACCTTTTCACTGCTGTCTGAAACAATTCATGGTTTTGAAACAAAATTACCCCCTGGTTTTCTTCATTTACTTCTCCTCCTCCTGCACTGCTGTGCATTCTTTTTACTTCTTACATTACAAAAAAAAAATTTACTCTGCTGCATTTTTCACTTGGCCTTCATTCGCTGCTGCGTTTCATACATATTCAAAAATGAACTCTGTCACATTTTTACGAGTTCCCCCAGTTCTTCATTGGATGCTGCTAACCCCTGTTTCTATTCTCCCGTGTTCCATTCACTTAACAAAAAAAGTCAACACACATACATTGTGTATACCATACAATTCATATGAAATTTAATAAAGCTTACATACCCCATACTTCAGTATATAAAAAAAATTACGCGCCGTAAAAACATTAAATACCTTACCAAAAACAAATGACATAATATTAACTTAGGGTATGGGCCATTATCTTACTCCACTCAACATTTAAGTTTGGCAGACCCCGTGTACCTTCCTCCCGATCGAACGACGGAGAATGAAAACTTTAATCGAACGGCCGAGGATTGATATCGGAAGACCCTTTCTCACCGTACTTTACACCAGAGTGCAACTTTGGTAAATCAACGGTTGTAAATGCTGGAGGTCATCGGACGAATATCGGATGGGGGATTCTGACTGACATTTATCGTCCGATAAATGTCAGGGGGTGATGTCACGGAAATCCACGTGCCTCCTCCAAATTGCATCGGAGCCCCTTCGTACGGAAACCTCTCATGCCAAAAAGCGGTTCGACGAGGTTACTTCCGGTTTATGGTTTTCTGCTGGGTGGTTTTGACACTGCGTTGACTGCTGACCCGCGCGCGCAGTGAAATTACAAATTCAACACACTGCACACTCCATTCACCGCGGCACGACTCGTTCACCACCAAACTGTCGACCTATTCACTACCAAACTGTCGACCTGTTCACCAGCGAACTCCCGATGCACATATACCACCGTGCGGGTTATGGGTTGGGAGGGCGCACCTGCGCACAGCCCACCGTAATTCTGCTACCTGATATAAGTGCCTCCCGAACACACTGCTGAACTTGTGTCGTTCAGTCCTTCGCCCGGTTCGACAGGCTCATCTCTTGCTGCGGTACGCTACCCTTGCTCCATCGTATATGAAGAGACTTCGTTCGATGATCGTTCAGGGCGCCCGCCCCTCGGGCGTGGGTCGCCCGCCCATCATGCGCGGGGCGCCCGATTCTTTGTTTGTCTGCGCGCCATGTAGCTTCGCCCATCGTTCGCCAACCGTGTCCGGGTTGCCCGCCCATCGTGCGGAGCACCCATCCACCATCGTGCACACCTGCCCAGGTTGTGCCTTCGGCCAATTTTGATGTATAGAAGAATGTCTGCCCATCGTGCGGAGCGCCCGCCCGTCGTGCGGGGCGCCCACCCATCATCGTGTGTCTGCCCAATTCACCAGGGCGTTACACCCCCCCTCGAACACAACTAGGGGAAATCGAACCTCGGTCCAAGCTCTGACAACATGTGGAGGTTTGACGTTACACCAAAACTCGCAGGTGTTGGTATATGTTACAAACCAGTGACTAGGATCCCCAGGGTGGAAATTACGGATTCTATAATAACGGATTCTATAATGGTGCCATGATTTTTCCAACACCCCTGAATTACTGATTCTATAGAGGTGGGGTGATTTTTCCAACAGCCCCGTCAAACGTAACTCGAGGGAATCGAACCTTTGTCCAAGATCACTGGCACAATAGAAGAGTAGGTTTCACGAGTGTTGCCCAATGAATTCGTTCTTCTGTCACCAACCCCGATGATTTCTTTAAACTGATCAGTGTTACTCTTTTATGAGATAGATTTAGAGGTCCCTTCTGAAACCAGTGGAAGACACTAGCGTCCCTAACTTGTCCAAACTCTTGCAGCTGATCTCTGATTCGTTCTATTTCATCTGGGGTAGGGTTTGTCACCCGAGAGTTATATATCGATTCTAAAAGCCGGATCTCTTCTGGTTTTGGATTCCATCTGGGCTTTGTTTCCCGCTGGCTCCTTTCCTCATTCTCTGATGATATACCTGCACAAAATACAGCGGTCAGAACTTTGTTCCACACAACATCATTATTATTATTATTGAGCATATTATCAACTTGTGAACTCATATTATTGAGCATATAATGAGCCCGTTATTTTGGATCATCCCTTTCAATGGGAAATTGTACTAAGAGGTAGACTTAAGCCACGAGAGCAAGTTATGCCTGATACAAATGCTTATCTACAGTTTTGTTTGACCCTGAAATTTTACTGCTTGATGCTAAAAGTCAAATTCATTCTATCAATACTCAGTTGCTATTAATGGATTTGTGCATAGCTACAACGGGATTCTCTTATTCATCTAAATAGTGTTCTAACTCTATTACTCAATATGGGACATAAAATGTTATACTGCATTTATCAGTCTCTCAAGTCGTATTTTTTCGGCTCCATATTTAATCTCCATTTATAGGAGGTGGAGATGGTAAGAGCGGGCCCATTAATCTCCAAGCAAATTCGGCCCCAGCAATATCTTTTAATTATTGTTATCACAATGATGCTATAACAAAACATAGAAGGAGAAGGTTGGAGTCACCTTCATAAGATTGTCTTTGGCCTGAAATCGCTGAAGGATTTGAAGCTTCGCCCCATTGACTCTGAGATGTTGAGGGATTTGCCATGAACATACTCGGCCAAGGGACGTTGGGATTCATATTGACCGAAAGGAGAGGTAATATGGGTGTCGACTCTTCCACCTTCAACAATTGAAACTGAAAGACCTACAAATCACAAGAACATCAAAGCAGGTTTCAAATTAGCCGCTGCTGCTGAACGAAGGGCGTCAGTCTAATGTTGAAGTTATAATTTCCCTTGTGCGCGGGAGGCCAACAGTTAAGGCGCCCGGGTCAGCAGTCATCGCAGCGCCAAAACCACCGAAGCAAATAAGGAAACCGGCGGTAAGCCATCGCACCACCCTTCAGCGTAAAGTGGTTTCTGGACAACGAGCTCCGATGCGTTTTGGTGCTAACATGTGGATCACCGTGACGTCATCCACTGACATCCATCGGAAGGTAACTTTCGGTCTTCTCACCCTGTCTGATATGCGTCCGATTGAACAGATTGCTCTCCGCCGTTCGATCTCCAGGAAAGGTCTCCGCCGTTTACATTGTCCAAAGTACATACGGGGGTCTGTCAAAATTAATGTAGCGTGGACCTGGACCATACCTTTTAATAATTTTATGACATGTTTTGGTAAAGTTTTAATGTCTTTCCTACTGCGAGTTAATACGGAGTATGGGCGGTAAAACATAACGTAAGTTTTTTTTTTATTTTATTATTTTGCCCATATGAAATATAAAAGCGTTGACTCCATTTGAGTCACATTGTAATCACACACGGGGAGAAGATGTGTGGGCTTGCAGCAGCCAATGAAAAAACAGGGATTGTAGTGTGAAGGATATTGCCCACGGGGAGGTGAAAACCTTGGTTTGTTTCAGCCAATAAAAACCAAGGGAAATGTAATATGAAAAAGCGTAGCAGAGCGCGAAGTTCATTGTTGAGTATGTTCAAGTGAAAACATACAACAGTGTGTAAAAAAAAGAACAGGGGTTTTATGCAGTTGTGTATGAAGACCAAAGAAAATGCAGCAGCGTGAATTTTGGTAATGTAAGAAAATCACAGGATTGTAATGCAATGTCTGTAATGTAAAAGAAATGCAGCAGCAGCATAAAGAATCATTTTTGATTTGAAATGGTAAAAACACAGGAGTGAAAATCTTTAATGTAAGAAGTGCAAAGATTGCACAGCAGTGGAGGATGAGAAGTAAATGAAGAAAACCAGGAGGTTGTTTTATTTCAAAACCATGTATTGTTTCACAGCAGTGAAAAGGTATTGATTTGAAATGGTAAAAACACAGGAGTGAAAATCTTTAATGTAAGAAGTGCAAAGATTGCACAGCAGTGGAGGATGAGAAGTAAATGAAGAAAACCAGGAGGTTGTTTTATTTCAAAACCATGTATTGTTTCACAGCAGTGAAAAGGTAAATGTGTAAATCCCTGTAAGTTTTGTTTTCACACAGCAGTGAATGTAAATGAAATATTTATACAGTGGTGTAAAATTTCATAGGAGGCAAAGTAAGTTTTGTGAAAATGTTTTGGTGAATCCCTCTGAGTGAAAGAGGATGAATATGTCTCAGTAAATTCTCAGGTGAAAACAGAGTTTTGGTTTAATGATGTTTTTGGTAAATCCCTCACAGCAAAGAGGATGAATATGTATTAGTGTGTTTATTTTAATGAATGGAAATCTTTTATGGTGGTGAAATACTCTGTTCTCAGCTATTTTTTTAAAAGGGTCCTCTGTGAAAAAAGACCCTGAAGCAAAGGTAACAGAGCATTGACTCTGTGTTTAGTTAATGTTTGGTTTTGGTATTTTCCCATTGCAAAAATACCCAACAGTGGTATCAGAGCTAGTCCAGGCTCTTTGATGGTGACAGAGCAGGTTCATGCTCTTTGAAGTGTCAAAGAAGCTGAAGGAAAGACCCTTGTTGCAGCAGCAGTAAAGCTTCTCCAGCTGTGTGAAGTTTCAGCCAAAGGGATTCAGTTATTTCTCAAGTTTTTGAGTTGCTGTTGAAGAAACAGTGAGTCATTTTAAAAACACAGTCAGGGATTGAAAAAATAGTTAAGAATGGCAAGGTCAAAGAAGAAAGTGTCCAAATCCCCTAAGATTGTGTCTCCCTCTACTATTAAAATAGAAGACAATCTATTTGAAAGCATTTTATTTGAGGCTCCAAGGTTCAAGGGAAACATTGATATGTGGGAAATAACAATGAGGACTTTCCTACAATCTGAAGGGATTGAAATATGGGAGTCAGTGATTGATGATAACAAAATGGATGGAGAATCCAAGGAGTACAATGCAAAAGCAGCAAAGACAATCTTGGATGGGCTGCCTGATTCTGTAAAGAAGAATCTAGGAAAATATTCATCAGCAAAGGATATATGGGACAGACTTCATGACCTTCATGCAAAGGGAGCACTGACCATGACCATCAGTGAAGAAGGAAATTCTGAACCCATCATAGAAGTTGAAAATGAGAAGGTTGATCTCATCAAGCTTCAAGTACAAGAAAGGGATGAAGAACTTGCCAAGCTTAAGAAGGAACTTGATGAAAGCAAAAGGAAGCATCATAAAGAAGTCATATTCATGACAAATGAGTTGAATAAAGCAAAGAAGCAGGAAGATGCCTTGTCAAGTCAACTTGAACAAAGGCACAAGAGAGTGAACAAACTTGTAGAAGAGATTGGACAATACAAGGTAGAGGTATCCTCCCTCAAGTCTGAGCTACAAGAAGCCAAGAAGCGGGCACAAGAAGCCAAGAAGCAGGCACAAGAAGCTGAAAAGAAAATGGAGAGCAGTCAAGCAGAAATCTCCAAAATGAAGTCAGATGTAATCTCTCTTAAAATAGCAGCAGCTAAAGCTACTCGTAGCAAGGAAGAAACTGAGGAACAACTTGCAAAGAAGAATAATGAGTGTGAAAGATTGGAAGAAGGGATTGCCCTCCTCAGGAATAAGGTTGAAGGGATGAACAAGATCATGAAGAGCTCTCAAGCTTTGGATGACATGCTCAGTTATCACAGATCTCCATCTGATAAATCAGGACTTGGGTATGTAGGTGAATCCTGAAACAAGGATGAAAATGCTTTAAGCAAAGGAGATGTGAAGAAGCCAGAAAGAAATGGTGATGCTCCTAGTTCCAACAAAGGCAAGGAGAAAAATGAAGGTTGCCATAGAAGAAATCCAGCTCCAAGAAGAAATGTAGCTGATGGCAAAGATGCAAGAGGCAATGGTGATCATCAAAGGATCTCAAGGCAGCAAGGCTTCAGAAGTACATCATGCAAACCTCCATCTCTCAGGTACCAAAGTTCATTTTTTGGTTATTGTTATTCTTGTTCAAACTTTGGTCATATGGCAAAAGATTGTAGAACATTTCATGGAGATAGATGTTGTGGTCCCCGACAGTCTCCAAGAAATAATTTTATAAGAAGAAATCATGAATTTTTATTCATGAAAAATGTTGAATGTTTTAAGTGTCATAACAATGGGCATATGGCACGAGATTGTAACTCGACATGGGCTCTTACACAAGCTAGACCCATGCAAAAGAAGAAAGTTACACAAGTGTGGAGAAGGAAGGAAAGGCAATCTGAAAATGCCTTGAACTCCCCAGTGGATCCAAATTTGTTTTGAGAAGAGTCTGCCAAAAGAAGACAAGCACACATTAAAGGGGAGCTTGTAATTTTTGTTGCTGAACTGTCTTAACTGTTAACTCTTTGATGAAGACCTTTTATAAGGGAAAAATATGGAGTTGAATCTGCCATAAAAGCAGAGAAGACAAAGGGGCAGTGCTCAAATGTGAAGTGTAGCAGCGCAATAAGAAAAATATGCAAAGCATGGAGATCCTCACAGCAGTGGGAAGATAGAATATAAATCAGCAGTTTTTTTTTGAATCTTTATTATGGAGCACATGCATTGAAGTGCATAGCAATGGAAGGTAGTTTCCTTCTATGTCATGTGTGAGAACATACTCACAGCAGAGTGAGTACAATACACAACAGTAAAAAATGTGATGTTTTTCTTCATATGCAATGCAGCATGCAAAGAAATGCATAAAGAGAAACAGGGACAGCAGACTTTTAATGCACATGGGTGAATGATAATGTGTGGCAGCAGAAAAATGAAAGGAGCTGCACAACAGTGCATTGTGTAAAAAAAATGAATGAAGACTAAGAGTGTGTGAAGCAAGGTGTAAAAGCAAAAGGCAGCAGCCCGTGTTAATTTTTGTGGTGTGGAGAATGCAACGCAAAACAGCGTGAGGATGATTTCTCTCTATGAGCAAGTAATGGAGAGTAAAGAGTTAGTGTATGGACACACAGCAGTATGATGAAACAAAAGGCAGCCACAGTGCAAGTTGCAGAGGCAACGCAACAGCAAATAAAAAGCCAAGGATGACAGAGTCTATGGTTATGGGCATGGACAACAGTGCATAAGAAAAGGCAGCAGCGTGATGGCAAGAAGGAGAAGCACAGTAGTGCGAAGAAAATGAAACCAAAACTAAGAGAGAGTGCAGAAATGTGTTTTTACACAACAATGCAAATAAGAAAAGGCAGCAGCTTGAAGTTTATGGACAACAGCAAATGTAAGAAATGTTTACACACATGAGTGTAAATTTGTAAGGTGGGACAGAGAAATTGTTCCAGAAAAGACAGAGTATTATGTCTTTGAAGAATGCACAACAATGCAAAGTTTGCAAAGAAATGTAAGTGAAGTGTAGCGACACAACAACAAGTGTAGACACAGCAGTGTGGGGTAGACGCAGCAAAGAAGATAGCACAACAGTGTAGCAGAGAATATGCAGTAGCATAAAAGAACAAGGTAATGAGTATGCACAACAGTGCAATGAATGTTTTGTTTTGAAACTGCATCTAAAGCAGTGTTTGGCGTTAATCCCTCCGTGAGAGGAAGAGAAGTTCTTAGTGTATCCCTCTGTTAAAGAGGAAGGTGCTTTTCAGCACAACGTCATGGTAAATCCCTCTGTCAAGAGGAAGATGCTTTTTAGCATACACATGGTTAATCCCTCTATCAAGAGGATGATGCTTTTCAGCATAGTCACAGGTGTATCCCTCTGTCAAGAGGAAGGTGTTTTTCAGCACATTGTTATGGTGGATCCCTCTATC
The DNA here is from genome assembly GCA_000404065.3 of Pinus taeda. Classification (NCBI taxonomy): domain Eukaryota; kingdom Viridiplantae; phylum Streptophyta; class Pinopsida; order Pinales; family Pinaceae; genus Pinus; species Pinus taeda. Next base: position 7,057 of record APFE030276037.1, on the reverse strand, counting down.
ATGAGGAAGGTGCTCTTAAGCACAGTTTCAAGTTAATCCCTCTATTAAGAGGAAAGATTTGTTGTCTTTGGAGAATCCCTCTATGAAGAGGAAGATGTTTTTTAGCATAGACAGGTGAATCCCTCTAGTTTAGAGGAAGATGCTTTTCAGCATAGACAGTGGTTAATCCCTCTGTTAAGAGGAAGAATCTTTTGCAACAGCAGCATATCAAGGAGTTGAGAAAGTGTTTGGGTAAAATTGAATGCCCAGCAGGTGAAATTAAAGGGGAGTGTTGGAAACTATAATTTCCCCTGTGCGCACAGGAGGCCAGGAGTTAAGGCGCGGTCAACAGTCAACGCAACTCAGAAAACCACCCAGCTGCAAACTTAAAACCGGCAGGAAGATATCGCACCGCTTTTTGTTAAAGGCAGTTTCCGTATGGTGGTGGTCCGATGCCGACAACTGTCCAACAGTGATGCTCGCATGACATCAGCCTCAGGCCTTCATCGGAAGGTAACTTCCGGTCTTCTTACCCCATCCGATATGCGTCCGATCAATCAGCCATCCTCTCCGCCGTTTGATTGTCTAGAAAGGTCTCCGCTGGTTAAGGTGTCCGAAGTACATACGGCCTGTTGAAAATTAAATGCAGCGTGGAGTAAAAATTACTGGACCATACCTTGTAATAATTTTATGACATGAGTTTGGTGAAAGTTTAATGTTTTCCTACGGCGATTTAATATGGAGCATGGGCGAAATATAACATAAGTTTTTAATATATGTTTTTAAAAAAAAGGCGTTGACCCATTTTTTGTTATGTATTATCCCACGGGGATTGTCATATGTGTATTATGAAATTGCACATAGTAAAAAAAAGAAACAGGGGTCAGAAGTATAAAATGAAAATGTAAATCGCACACGGTGATAAGAAGATTGGTCTAGCAGCACCAATGAAAAAAAAACCCAGGGGATTGTAATCCAATGTGTGTTATGTGAAAAACACACGGTGAAGATAAAAACAGGTCCGCAGCACCAGGGGAATGAAGGTGTGTAATAACACACGGTAAAAAGAAAAACCTGAGGAACGCACAGAAGTGCATGAATTTATTTTTGGGTTGTAATGTAATGTCATTTTTGGAATGAAATGCAGCAGGGAAAAAAACCATTTTGTCTTGGTAATGTAAGAAGTAAAAATTGCACAGCAGTGCAGGTGCAGAAGGAGGAGAAAGTAAATGAAGAAAACCAGTGGGTTGTTTTGTTTCAAATCCATGAGTTGTTTCACACAAGTGAAAAGGTAAATGAGTAAAACTCTGTAATTTTGTTTTCACACAGCATTGAATGTAAATGAAATTTTTACACAGTGGTGTAAAATTTCATAGGAGGCAGAGTAAGTTTTGTAAAATGTTTTGGTGAATCCCTCTAAGTAAAAGAGGATGAATATGTCTCAGTAAATTCTCAGGTGAAAACAGAGTTTTGGTTTAATGTTGTTTTTGGTAAATCCCTCTCAGCAAAGAGGATGAATGTGTAACTGTGAATTTATTTTAATGAATGGAAATCCTTTATGGTGGTGAAATACTCTGTTCTCAGCTATTTTTAAAAAGGGTCCTCTGTGCAAAAAGATCCTGGAGCAAAGGAACAGAGCATAGCCTCTGTGATTTATATTTTGTGGTTTTGGCATTTTCCCATCCAAACAGAAAAAAATTACTAAACACAACCAACAACTGTTGTTTCTTTGGAAAAGCCATTCTGCACATTCAGCTTAGAGAGGGCTAAAATATGAAATGTACTCATGAAGATGGCCAAGAACACAAACATCATGCCAAGAAGAGCATGCACCATCAAAAGACTCCTCTATTCAAGGATTAAAGTAAACATCATCATAGCTGAAAACATCATTTAACAATATCTGATCATTCCCTACAATAGCAGCATCACTTCCCTTAAGCAACAAAGGATTAGGGTGCTCTACAAAACAATTCAAAGTGTAAGGGCTAGTGAAAAAGATTCCAGCCTTCGAAAAAACTGAAGGCCAAAATCTATGGCTTGAAACCCTATTTTTCATGCTGGTATTTTCTGCAAGATAACTCATTACAGAATGCTTGCTGCCCCATACAATTTTTACCATCAAAAGTGAATTTTCTGCATAAAAAAATGCACATTCCAGCTGAAATTACATGCAAAAGTTGATATAACTTACAGATATAGGTAACTGGAAATTTCTGCCGTTAAAATCTTGTAGTGCCATACAATTTTGATTCCCTAAATCATGAACTCCAGCTGAAAAATCAAAAGCAAACTCATAAAAATTTGAAGATGAAAATCGCTAAAAATATCTCCATTTATCGTATGGTTGTTCCATGCAATTTCCAGCCCTAATTTCATGATGCTTAAGCTGATTTTTCACACATTAAAACATCAAAAATTGAAGTCTAGAATTTTTTTGAAGTATTATCATCGTAAATCTGCTTTAGAAACCAAGACAAACAATGAACAATATGACTAGAAATTATCATAAGAATGCTGCCCCAAATCTGCCCCAGAAGTGAGAGTACATGGCTGAAAAATACGTACATGCTCATGCTCTAGATGACGCCTAAAATCTGCACTATTAATAGGAGCATGTGGCTAAAAATCATCATGCAAACTTTTCACACTTAACTCAACTATGTTTGGTCGTTCAAAAACCTCAAAATTGGTAATTTCCGGATTAAATGCATAAATACAAATATCATAGATGGGGTCCCCATATTATTTCAAACAATCCATGTCCCCACTACAATGAAAGATCTAAAAAGTAGTGTCCATAACTTCATGGACTAAGCTGCCCCTATCATATGAAGAGGTAAATGCATTTGCCATCTTATCATGATTCAAAGGTTTCTCTTCTAAATTCTCTCTCTCAAAGTCACCTATAAATAAATTCAATTTAGAATTTTGCGGAAGGCTATAGTTCATCAAACCCATATCTTCATAACTAAAGTCAATTTAGAATTTTGTGGAAGGCTATAGTTCATCAAACCCATATCTTCATAGGGAGTGCCATGAGTGCTTGAATGATATCCACAACAATGCTTAAATAGAGAAATGAAAAGACTCTTCATGCACTTAAGGACTTTCTTCATCAATAGACTCTTTGCATGGGGATGAAAAAAGATCTTCGATAACCTTAACACATTTGCTTTCATGAGTCTGTCTTTTCAACCTAATCAATGTTCCTTTAACAAGGAATTCATTTGGCATACCATACTTTCAATTGATATAATCATCCAACAATACCAAGCTCTCATATCCTTGTGTAATCTCGGCCAAGACACATTCAAGTGACTTCTTTCAAGCTGATGTATTAGTTATTGAATCGTGACCTTTTTATTTTTGCAAATTTCAACTAGATCATCAACCCTTTCATATAGAGGATTTCATATCTTTAGATGTGCCTCAATCAAACCTACAAAATATGATATCTCCTTTGTATTGAGCCTTTTAAACCAATTTCTTGCATTCCCTTTCAAACTACTTAAAAACAACCTCATCTTAACATTGTCATGAATAACACTAAGATCATAGATGAATTCAATGAAAGGTGATATGCATAATGCGGTTGAATCATGAGGCCCGTGAATCGTTGGAATAAAAATGGAATCCATATTAGGTAGCTTATTAAGGACACCTTGGGATATTTGAGAAATCAATTAGAGCATACCAATCGACCAAGAATGGTTGCCATTCCATTATTCTTCAATTCTAAATCCTCGATACAAGGCTGAAAATAGAAGTATACAATGAATAATGGCCATACCTCAACGCTCATACCATGTACCAAAATGTGGAGTTTCCAACGTGAACCTTCAAAGTGTCTTAAAGATGTTGCATGTGCTCACCTCTTCACAAAACAAAGCCTTCAAAAATCCACAATGAACAAAGGGTTTTTACCTTCATGGAGTTTCCATGTGAGAGTATGATCTTCACAAATAACACTTGCAACATACCGTGAAACATGGCCCTCAAATTTTACAAGGGTTTTATCCCCAACTCAGACTAAATGATAAATGTTAAAATCCCTAATCCACAAAGTGCAACCTATTGCCACTTCAATTAGCAAAGTTGTTGAAGATCCTTTGCAACCCATTAAACTGACACATAGAGAACAAGGGCCCACTATTACATTTTCCAAAGTCCCCACTCTTTAAGCCCAACTGTAGCCAAAATGGTTATGGGAGGCTTCTGTTGAATGACTCCAATTAACCAATGCAAGTAAAACACCTTGTAATGGGGTCTAATGGCTAAAGTGGAGGAGTTTTATGTTTATTCCCTATTGACCTATGATGTAAAATCTGCTGGAAATATATTAAATTGGTGAGAAAGACACTTAAAAACACAGTATCTAATAAGTGAGTACTGAAATTGGTTGTACAAAAAATATGCCAACCAAATATACAATTATTTATATCATTAAATCCTTGATTAGGGGAGTTGTGCAAATTAGTTTGTTGTCTTGGTATATCAAATTTGCAAAGTTCACAAAAATTGTAGGAAACAAGGAGGAATTTCCCCTATAACAACACCCAAAAGTGTTTGTTGCCTCAAAATCTAGCAGGTCTTGTAAAGGTAACCTACAAGGCAAAAGCTAGACTAAGGGACAATAATGACGTCTGGCCTATTACTTCACATTCTAGCAGAGGCCTTGTTAGCACTCCGTAAATTTCCTTAGCCTAAGGAGAGAAATCCTAGACGTAACCACAGACCACTTGTAGGTTAAGGTCCAATCCCCCTAACCTTGGAGAGGGCTCTCTCACTGGATCAACAATCAATCAAACACTGATAGGATATGGATTTTAGACTTGTTATTAAGCTCAGAAGATAGATGACATAAGCTTTAGTGAAAATTGTTGGGAGAGAGGGCCACTAAAGTATAATATCATAGAACATCAGGGCATGCATGAGCCATGTAGATAACAGAGGCAAGGTAGGCGCATATTCCAATTCAATTATCAATTGTAGTATAGTGAAGGATGAGGGAAACATAAAAATATACAGTGAAATGCAATAGAGCATATGATTATGAATTCTGTTACATAACTAATGACCAAATATTTAGAAGAACTATGACAGAGCAATGAAGAATTCCATCATGTATGAGATACACAATCATCCTGAGCATATAAGGATGAATTCAAGACAACAACTTCAGAAATAGATATCAGATTAACATAAGGAAAACACAAACTTGAAACCACACACCACAAGCATATCTGAAAACAGAGGTGCAAGCCTGCTCTAAGATTTTTATTAAAATATTTACACACAAAGGGCCTGTTTCAATTCCAACCAACCAACCCACCCTTTCTACATTGTCTTTCATGATCTTAAATAGACTTATATCATAAAGATATTCCATGACCAGATTCAATGTATGAGCTATCCATTTAGAATGGATCAAAACCCACAATATCAGAAACCCATTGCTTTTCATCAAAAATTAAACAAAGCAATTCTAAATAGTGCCTCTATCTTTTAGGAAAAAACACAAAAAATTATTGTATTCCTATCTATTCATCCTATCTAAATGACAATCTTGTCTCAGAAAATCTTATCTTGACATCAAAGCTTCTGACTGAAAATAGAAAAAGAAACAACAACTCCATTTGTGTTGTGCAGCAGCTCATGTTGGCGCGCTTTCTTATGTGCTATAGGACAATTGGTGATGACTGGGTGTTGAGTAGACACCTAAGTAGGCAATGGACTCTTCCATCCATTTTATGACAACTGGCAACCTCAAAATATCCATTCCACCTATGTGCAACATGTGTGTAGCAGTTACACAACAGAATTTTGAATCCGTGGTTGCACCATGTATTCTCACCCCAAACCAAACAAAATAGTGACAACTAATCATCTAAGGTTCTTTGATATACCAAAAATATCTAAAACTGCAAGAATGTGTGCATAATTCTCCTCATTCACAAACCGAATTCCAAAAATTGCAGAATTATGTCCGTGGAAATTACGAACAAGGGTCTCCAAGCGACACTTGTAGCTCTCAAATGGTAACAACTATGTAAAAAATGAGATAGGTTTTTTCATATGAACTTGTCTTGGAAAAAAACCTCTCTCAGTTTCTTCAAATTGTTTCCCATGTCCTTGGAAATGGTTTCCCAAAATAATGGATGAAACAAGAAATTACACAGTCCAAAAAATAAGCCTTAAAGATACATTCAAATATCCTGATCTATGACACATGTACAAAAATTTAAGGAGGTTATTGTTATTTGGTATATTATTGAGAAACGCCTCTTTCAATTTTTTGAAATTAGGCTCCATGTGGTTGGAAATAGCATTTCAAAATGATGGCTAAAACATGGTGTTTTGTGCAGTGACCAGGTTGGGTAGCACTTGTGCGCAATGAATTTTCCACAATCAGTGCAACCTTGTTTCTTGTTAATTACTAATTTGGGATCAACCTGTGGTATTATGAATTGATGGTATATCAACGTAGAACTAGCATGAAGGTGTTGTGCATAATATGAGGTTGACATTCTGATTTGAATTACCTCTTGTCCTGTCCTATGGTGCAATGATGATTTGAACTGATGAGTTAGAGTGCTCCACCTGATTTGGCATGAGCATAAAAGCATGGGAAATAGCATGTTATACATGAGGATCGAGTCATATTATGAGTATGAGAAATGGTAGTGGTATTATGGGGAAATGGGTTGTAAAAATAGGGAAGCAAGGGTAGATAAGAATAGGGAATAAGATGTAGAAATTTTGAATAATTTAACACATATTCAACAGAGATTATCCTGATCATGTACTATTGCAGAAAACATACACAATACATAAGCTCCTCTACGTTGATCATCAATATAGCAGCATCAATAACAATAAAACATCAAGAGCATTCACACATTAACACAGTATGTATCCCGGGGAAAGCATCTCGCTAAAAACCCCAACTATCTGTATATTAATGATTGAGTCATGTAACATTACACAGCATAATACTTCTCACAGTATCTCCACCTCTGTTACACACAATACAGCTCAGATCTGAATCAATCACTGGCTCAAATCTCCTTCGCTG